>VZQC01003927.1:754672-792478 GCA_009823505.1 Rhizomys pruinosus | reverse complement strand
GGGGACCAAGGCCCCACAAAAGGGAAGGGCTCCTTGCCTCTAAGTTGGGATACCTACGGAGGGAGCAAGTAAGCCCTGCTGCGCGAAGACCTGCCTGATGTAACATGGTAGGTATGATATTGAGACCACACCATGCAATGTACAGATGGGCCTCCATGGATAGGCCAGGAGTTTTACCAAAGTCCCTAAACCAATAAAGCAACATAGGTCTCCCGGAGTCAAACAAGACTCCACCGTCATCACCAGATACAACCTCACCCCCCGCCTGGAAAATACTGTGCAGCAGAGCAGCAATGTGCCTGTATATCCCAATCTAATTGATGTATATCACTAATCATGGCTCTCCCCTTGGAGAAAAAACCAGGCTGATGCCACAAGCTTAACATCCTCTACAGGTTAGATGTTATAAGCCACAGTAAGACCCTGTCATATTTAACAGGGGGGAAAATTGTAATTCATGGATTAACATATCCAAACATGTGTCTATGCTAAAGTAACCTACCATAACTATTAGTGCTGCTTAAATACCTATATATCTAATTGCTTGTTCTTCATTAGTAGGATCGAAAGGTTATTCCTGGACAAACTGTCAGCCCATGAAAGGAAACAGCCAGAATTGACCAGAGTCCAAGTCAACAGCTCCAGAGAGAGTGGACTGTTTTACCTCTCATCCACCTGTGCCCCTTTTCTAAGCCTAGGGAACAACCTGCGGAAGAGGGGGCGTGGTAGAATGTAAGGGCTGCGATTGGGGTGAATGGTGAAACTACAGCAATGTAGTCTGGACACTCATTTGATCAACTTGATTGAACAAACAACCTGTCACCCCCCACTGGATGGTGGGGCTGTAGGTGTTTGGGCACAACAGCCTGCAGATAGGTTTTGCATGAAGGATGCTTGTACTCATGGATTATCACTTATAGCTAAAAATGAAAAAAAAAAACTGAGAGAAAGATGCAGGACAGTTATGGCAGAATGCATGATCTGGGATGGGGTGGGGGTGGGGGGGAGGGAAAGGGAAATAAGCCTGAACTGAATTGGAAAAAATGTATGAAATGCACAAAGCATCAATAAAAATTAATTTTAAAAAAAAAATCCGTAAAGACATCAAAGATTTTCTGAATCTTGAGATTCACAGGGTGAAACTGAAAGTGTAAGATTAAAATGATTTTCATTATTACATTAATAGCCAAGAATGACACTACTGGGTTACAACTAAAAGATTCAAAAGCCTTGTGTCAGATGTATACACAAGTGAAATAAATTAGTAGCATCCTTCGCTACTCCCTTTCCATTGAATGAAATTCAGCCTGTAACCCGGTTATATGAACACAGTGGAAAAGGTGATGAGCTATCATAACCATGCTTACTTAGTTCTGTAAGACTGTGTTTTAGACAAAAGAATTTTATAGTTCATGGAAATTAATAGTCCTCTTGGAAGCTGCCAGTGGAGAGTACCATATGGCAGTGAAAAGTGGGCAGTATCTGAGAGTGGCCACTAGTAAAAGCCAATAAGAAGGACTTGCACAATAAAACTTTAAGACATTGAAAAGGATACCAGAATATGGAAAGACCTCCCATGGTCATGGATCAGTAGGATTAATATCTGAAAACGTCCTTCCAACCAAAAGCAATTGACAAATTTAATGCAGGAACCATTAAATCTCAACACAATCCTTCACAGAAATTGAAAAAATCCCCTATGTAAACACATGTAACACACATATAGACACACACACAGACACACACACACACACACACACACACAAGATAGACCATATAAGCTGAAAATTGAAAGACCTTCTGGAGAAATTACCATCTCCGATATCAAATTATACATCAGAAATACACTAATCAATCAGCATACTTTCTTCATAAATGGGACATATTAGTGGGTAGAATAGAATTGAGGACCCAGATTTAAATCTACACATGTTTGGACAAGGAACCAAAAATACACACTGGAGAAAGGATACCATGTTTACCCAATGGTGCTGATCAAAGTGGGTAAGAGGAGTAGAAGAATACAACTAGATCCTTATCTCAAACTATGCACAAAAGTCAACTCCAAAAGGATTGAGGTTCTCTAAATAAGTCCTGATATCTGGGATTAGATAGATGAGAAAGTAGGGAAATCATTGGAACTTTGGAACTTATACACACAGGAAAGGTCTTTCTGAACAGATGTCTTATAGCACAAACACTGGGTCAAACATCTGACAAATGGGACCACATTAAACTGAAATGTTTTTGTACATCAAAGGACACTATCTTTTGAGTGAAGAGGCAACCTACAAAATGGGAAAAAAATCATTACCATCTGTGCCCCTGACTGAGGGTTACTATCTAGAATATACAAAGAACTAAAAAACAAAAACGAAAACATTAAAAACAAAAAACCCCAATCTCAATCAAAATCCCCATGACAATCTTCAAAGAATTATAAAAAAACTAAAACTCACATGAAAAAACAAAAGTCCCCAGATAGCCAAAGCAACCCTGAGCAAAAAGAGCAATGATATACCAGATCACAAATTATATTACAGAGCTAGAGTCATAAAAACAGTATGGTACTGGCAAAATAGACAAAGATAACTGAAAAAAATTGAAGACCCAAATATGAGCAAATATGATTTCAGCCACTTGGTATTTGACGAAGGTGTCAATACACACTGGAGGAAAGAGACCATTTTAAACAAATGTGCTGGCAAAACTTGATCTTCATCTGTACAAGAATGACATTAGACCCTTATCTTTCACATTAAACAAAAGTCAACTCCAAAGACCTCAATGAGAAACATGAAACTGAAACTATTAGAAAAAACATTGGCAGTAACCTACAAAATATAGGTATAAGGACTTACTAAACTGGATATCAGTTGCTCAGGTGTTAAGGTCAACCATCAAGAACTGGGACTGCATTAAACTAAACAGCTTCTGTACATCAAAAGAAATGACCAAGAAGTGAAAAGAAAACCCACAGAGTGGGAGAAGACCTTCACTAGTGACACAGTGACAGAAGCTTAACGTCCAGAATATATAAACAACTCAAAATAAAAGAATCAAGAAAAAGATGGTCTAAGGATCTGAATACAGAGTTCTCAAATGAAATAAAAATGGCTAAGAAACATCATTTAAAGTGTTCAACATCATTAGTAATTAGGGAAATTCAAATTAAAACCACTTAAGATTTCATCTTACCCCAGTGAGATCAAGAGATATAAATGCTAGTGAGGTTGTGAGACAGAGGAACACACATTCACTGCTGGTGGGATTGCAAACTTGTGAAACCCCATATGGAACTCTGTGTGGAGAACTATTAAAAAACTAAAAATAAAACTACTGTATGATTTCATTTTATTACTCATTGGCCTATAGACAAAGGACTCATCCTACTGCAAAATACCTGTATCCCATGTTTGTTACTGCTCTTTTCACAATAGCTAAGAGATGGAAGCATCCTAAGTGTCACTCAACTGACTAGTGGATAATGAAAATGTGGTACATTTGTACAATCTCTTCTCAGAGGTAAAGAACAATGAAATCATGAAATTTGCAGGTAAATTGATTGATAGAACTAGAAGCTGTTACCTGAAGTAACATAGACTTAGAAAAACAATAACATATATGCTCCCTAGTACCAAATTCTTATACCTGAGTAGATACCCTGATGTAACTTTAGGAATCAGGAAAATAGAAAGGAACCAGGTAGGTGGAGGGAAAGAAGAGGCCTGAGAGAGAAGAACAGTAAGAGACTAATGGGGAAATGGGTAAAATGGGTGTATTTAAATGGGAGGGGGAGGAGGAGGATTGGTTATACAAGGACCTATGGGGAAAAAGGGGAAGAAAAATGGAGGTGGGAGCATAAGAGACTGGCATTATCACAGGAGAATAGGGAAAATGGGGAGGGCTGGAGGGAGGGTTACACAGGGAGAGAGAGGAGGGGAGACAGATAATACCTATCTAGTGTAAAAAAAAAAACAGAGGGATATTTATTCAAAAAGCCACTGAAAAATTACACATACAATAAATATTGTTTTTCTACATGAGTCCCTGTGTATAGTTGAATGCTATATAACAAGAAACAGGGCTAGACATGAGAAACCTTACTTTGAGTTGCCCAGGGTAGTCCAAGAGACTCCCAAAATAACATAGGTAATTGCCACAGCTTTTGATTGCCTCCCCAAACAGGAACTTGAAGGTAACACCCTGTTTGTCAAGATGTGACATACTTTAGACACGGGATTTGTCCCAATGGAGCGAGAACTGGGTTGGAAGCCATCTGCCCTGAAAGCTAGCCCTCATAGCTTTGGAGAGTTCCATGCAAGCTGCTAAGGGTGAACATCAATCAATTGTCCAGCACTAGCTTGAAGTCCTAATAAGCACATCAATGACCAGCACAGCAAACAAAATTGAGGCAGTAGTGGCACCTTTATCTTGGGGGTAATCAATTGCTACCTTATTGAACTTAAATTCCACTCAATGCTAAGACACTCATGTATGGTACTGTAAGCATAGCTTAATACACATAGCTAAAAACCCAAGGCTGTCACATCCCTAGACAAATGTAATTTCTTACTATGTTCAAAATATGTATCATATTTACAGACAAATATCTCACTCAGTACTCATCAAAGAAGCTGCTTCAATAGATGGAGATTATTACAGTGTTCCACCACTTATCATACAAAGCGATTGTGAGTTGCACAAGCCTCAGTGGCACATCTAAGATGTAACCTGTACATCTAAGTTACACTTATCATACAAAAAGATTATTTGTGAGTTGCTCAAGCCTAAGTGGCACATCTAAGATGTAACTTCTACATCCGTTACACTTATTATACAAAGAGATTGTCTGGGAGTTGCTCAAGCCTAAGTAGAACATCTAAGATGCAACCTCTACATCTAAGACTCATAGAGCATAGACTAAGGGGTAAATAGAACACTAATGTATCTCCTAGGTCTCATCAATGAAATTCCTTCATGTAACAATTTACCAGGAACACAAAGGGCCACAGATGGCCAAAGCGCAGACAATGAGTCTGCAAAATTTAAGTCCTTAGGCAGGACTTCTGTATTAAACTCTAACTATCCAGGGCTTAGTGACTATTACAGAAGAGGGGGTGGAAAGATTGTAAGAGCTAGGGAGGGGTGTGAAAACATAAAGAAATAGAATCCTATAGGCTCCCAGGACTCTGCTTATCTGAACCTACAGCAATGGTGTCAGCATGCACAAGACCCATGCAAACTGAAGCAGAAAAGAAAAACAAGCAGAACTGTGGAAATGGGCAGCAGATAGCAATCTTAGTTAAAAAATTATTGACTGCTGTGTGAAGAGCTGATAGTCTTTAGGGAGGTACCCTGGACCCAGGTGACTAGACCACAGTGGATGAACTTGCACTGAGGGACATATGGATACATTAACGTGACATGATGGGCATTGACACAGATGACAGAATGTATGAAATCCATTGGGGGGCATGAGGGAGGATAGCAATGGAGGAAGTGGGTACAGAGATGGTTGGGATTTTCTGTGTGAAATGCATAAAACTCAGTAAAAATTACCGAAAAAATCCAATTAAAAAGGTGAACAAGAAATTGAAGAGAGTTCTCCAAAGATGAAACAATGTTAAACATCTTTACTCATTAGAGAAATACATATTAAAATCACTTTGAGGTTTCATCTTACCCATCTCAGAATGAGAAAGATCAAAAACTAAACAAACAAAGACAAAGCCTGGTAATGATGTGGAGAAAGGGAAACTCATCCACTGCTGGTCAGAGTGCAAACTGGTGCAGCCATTGTGGTAATCAGTGTGTAGATTCTTCTAAAAGCTTGAAAAGCATGTACCATATGACAATGCCATACCACTGGTAGGCATACACCCCAAAGGACTCTGTGCCCTTTTTCAGATATACCTGTTCATCCATGTTTATTGCTGCTCTTTTCATAATAGCCAGAAACTGCAAGCAACCTAGATGCCCCTCAAGTGTTGAGTGGTTAATAATCGGATGGTACACATACACAATGAAATATTACTCAGGTCTTAAAAATGAAATTATTTAATTTGCAGGTAAATGGATGGCACTGGAGATAATCAACCTGAGTAAAGTAACCTGGTCTCAGAAAGACAAAAGTCACATATTCTAGCTTATATATGGGTGCTACCTTCAAAATTTTAGATATGTATGTTTCAGTTTGAAAATCTAGAGAGGTCAAAAGACTAATATTACCATTGGTGCATGAGTGGGAGTCTTCCCAGGATGGGTGGCAGGATGCAATGATATGAGGCTGGAAAAGGGAACATTTGATGAGGAAGGGTTAAAGGAGGTGGAGAGTGGGAGGGCAGTGCAGAGGACAGCACTTGGGAAGGGATCGATAGCACTAAAGGCCTTTAGAATATGCCATATGGAAATCCAACACTACTAAGATGGAAATGAATTATCCTACGACACGGGGACATTGTCCTTTCTAGACATCTTAGGCTAATGAAAACAAAATAAAACATAACAAGTTCAATGCTAGGAGTGGAATCCCTCTCTAGAAGCTGTTGGCCAGAGATTCCATAGACAATCAAACAACACTCACCGTTGTTCCTGCTCTTGGTTATCCACCAGAACCAGAATGTAAGGTCCCTTTGCTGAAGACTGTACATACATGAACAGAAGTACAAACAAGGAGAACTCAAGCCGGTGCTGTCCTCAAAGCCCATCTTCACTAACTAGCATTCATAGTGGAATTAACGATGCTATGCTTGCCTTTGGAAAGAAAAAATAATCATCAATCTTACTCAACAGTATATCCTATGAAGTACAATAACAACTGGCCTGGCAAGATATGCCCAGTGGCACAATAGAAGCACAAATATTATGGGAGTAACCGACCATTCTTTAATTGGATTTAAGGTCCACTTACTAGGATGGAGTCCATATCTGACATTGATATCAGGGGAGCATGAAACTAAATAAGTCACATACCATAGGAGAGAACCTAATTCTAGTTTTCAACTAAAGCATTATCCTATTAAACTGACTTAGATAACTTATTGTTATAACCATAGATAAATGCATCTCTCAGCTCTCACCAGAGAATTTTCCTTATGTAATAGATGGTGATTAACACAGAAATCTATCACTGCCTAATGTGCATAGAACAAGAGGATACAGAATACTTAACCCTGAATAAGATCCCTATATCAAACTTCTGCCAAGGCAAAGGCATCATTTCAGAAGAGGGCGTTAAAAGATATAAGAACCAGAGATTGTGGACAAGCATAAATAATAGGGTTTTCATATAAACTTACAGCGATAGTGAGAGCATGTAAAAGTCCCATGCAAGGTCAAACAGAAAAATCCCCAGCATAGACATGAGGAAGTGGAGATGGAACTATGGGATTATCTATCTATCTATCTATCTATCTATCTATCTATCTATCTATCTATCTATATCTATCTCTTTCTAATCTGTCTAACTATCCATCTATTTATCATCCATCCATCTAACATCTATCTATCCTACACACACATATATGGATATATATATATATATATATATTACATATATATATATATATATATATTTAGAGAGAGAGAGAGAGAGAGAGAGAGAGAGCATTAAATTGGGTAGGGCAAAATAACTGGAGTTTCAGATAGGGGAGGGGATCTAAATACCATCAAATTACATTTTATGAAAATCGCAATAATTCAGCCAAATTAGTAAAATAGGCTAGGTCCCTAAGTCACAAAAATATGGGTAAATAAATTGTACTACTAGCTAGAATGAACTTTTAAACAAATTCTTTTTTAGTAGAATCTGTTAATAAGATTGTATCCTAGGGCACTGCAGTTATTTTGCTTAGAACTGTAGTCAGATTCTGAACAGAGGACTCTACTAAACAGCAGTGACAAAATGCTTCGCTTAAAGAAATTATGAAATAAAATCTGTGTAATGCCTGCAGTGATTTGTAATATAATAATAGAATAATATAATACTCATTAATAAATAACACTTTAATAACAATAAAGTATATTTAAAAAAGAAATAACCCTGCTCATCTAACATAAAATACTCTGAAATTTTTTTTTCTCAGATGAGCACAGAACTCTGGCTTACAATAGCCAGTATAGATTGCCTTTCTTTTAATAAAGTAAATGAATATATGTTAAGATGCAGTGCTACCTTATCCATGTGGTTTCAGTTACTTGCGGTGAGCCATGGTCTCTATTAAGGGGGAAATCTTAGAAATGAAATGAAAAATTCACAAATGTGAAATTGGGTGCTCTTTTGAGAATTGTGATGAAATCTTGTGTAGTTTTCCTGGCCTATCTGGCACAGGAATCATCCCCTTGTTCAGTGTACCCCTTCTGTATATGCTACCCAACTGTGAGTTGCTCGGTAGGTAACTCAGTTCTCAGGTTAACTCTCACAGCATCACATTGTTTGTTTTTAAGTAGCCAATACTTCACCATCTCAAAAATTGCCCCAATGCTCATGAGTATGCATACTGGAAATTTCAATATCCCAAAGAAATATTGTGAGGTACTTCCAAAAATATAATTAGATATTGAGAGAGGGGAAGGAACGCTTATAACTTCATTACAGTTTATTGTTATAATTTTTCTGTTTTATTATTAGTCATTTTAGCAAATGTCATTGTTCCTAATTTATAAACTCTTCATCATCTGTGTGTGTATATAAGAAATATCATGGTCTATAATGAGTTTAATACTGACTGAGGTTCTGGTCATACCCTGGAAGTATTCTATGTGGGTAAGGGGATAATAAATTTGGATAGAAATGAGTAATCATAAGGCGAAATACTATTATATTTTCTCACCTGTTACGTCTTCTTTAGGAGATTTTATGTGTCACAGAAAGTAAAATTTAAATTATTATTTTTGGCTTTTAGACTTTGTAAAATCTTAATAATTATTTGGTATTGCAAATAATTACTCATTAGCAAATAAAAAAGCATCAGAAGAAACAAGCAGAAGTTTAGAATAAAAATTAAATAAACAAAAGCAGATTCCATATATTAAAACCTCATATACATTCATTTTGAATGAAACAAAATTAACTTCACTGAAGATTCAGTGAACAGTAAAATTAAGAGAAGTGTTCAGTTTTAAAAAGTAATACATGTTACATAGCTGTCAGAAAAATATCAATAAAAGCTTACTTTCTCTATCATTTGGATAAACGAATACATTCTTTCCTCACTGTCTTAAATACTATTTCAAAGAATGGATGAATGTTAAAAACTTAGTAAGGGAGGGATACAAGATAGAAGAGTTGCAAGGATGTTTAGAAAAAAAAATCCTTACCTCAATGAGCCCACAGTCCAGTTTATACCTTCTTCTTTGTGGGCATCATTAACAGTGAGAAGTGAAAGTCATCCCTTAGAAATTTGGTTTGCAAAGCTGTGAAACATGCATGGTGATTGCTGGGATTGATGTTTAGCGAAATGTTAAGTTCTCAAGCAAAAGAAGGAGCTAAGCCCATTGTCCTTGGGGGTCTTAGCACAGAGCTTTGAAGTCATTAAAAAATAGGAGATTTGGTTGTAGTCTGGACACTCATTTGATCAACTTGATTGAACAAACAACCTGTCACCCCCCACTGGATGGTGGGGCTGTAGGTGTTTGGGCACAACAGCCTGCAGATAGGTTTTGCATGAAGGATGCTTGTACTCATGGATTATCACTTATAGCTAAAAATGAAAAAAAAAAACTGAGAGAAAGATGCAGGACAGTTATGGCAGAATGCATGATCTGGGATGGGGTGGGGGTGGGGGGGGGGGGAAGGGAAATAAGCCTGAACTGAATTGGAAAAAATGTATGAAATGCACAAAGCATCAATAAAAAACTAATTTAAAAATAAAAAATAAATAAATAAATAAAATTTAAAAAAAGGTAAAAAAAATAGATTTGGATTTTTCTCAATATGGTGAGAAAATCAAATCTCTTCTATTTCCTTTTAAATTCTTGAATATGACAAGATATTAATTCATGAAAAATGAAACTTACCAATCAGATTATTGCCCCCATATTTATTTGAGTGTCATGCTAATAAATAACAATTCATTTAGATTTATATACAATATCATTTGATCACTGGTCCTTTAACGTTTATGGTTATTTAGGAGAATTGTTTCATTCTTCAATAAGGTTCCTATTGAATATGTACTTTGCAAAGTTACTGTGAAAATCAAATGAAATCTAAGCATCTGGCACAGTGAGACTTGCCTGATGCTGAAGAGAATATTTGAGGATTTGATAAGAATATGCACAATTTCCTCATGTCATCTTGGACATTTTTCTGGTCACATGACTAACCAACTAAGAATAATTTACAGCTTCCTTTATATTGGGCTGTGGTCCTATAACTAAGTAATAGAAAGTGAAATGTAAAGTCATGAATCTAGATGATCCCTTGAAGAGAAAGGGATTTTTGTCTCTTTCCTCTCTTCTCATAGATGAAATGTGTATTAGTTAACAAGCCATCCTTAATTTGGAACAACCCTTTTTGGTGGGAGAGAAATGGAAATAGACAAGAGTTTATTTAGATCTTTCTTCTACCATCATTTTGACAAACTAGAAAAAGATTACTGACTTGGGCTTTTGGACAGAAAATAAATCTCACTGACTGAAAGAGAAAAATGAACTATTTTATGGATCACTGCAATATAAGAAACAATCTATATGGAACCTTCATTAATACGTTGGTTTAACTAGCAGTGTACCATAATAATTGGCCAAGTATCTGTGTTAACTAAACGCACATGTTCTCAAACTTTACAGAATGAGATTATACATTCACTCATGTTTAGTCTCTACTTAAATAATTTTAGGATCTAGGGTGCTTTTAGGATCAATATATTTTTCTTGAGTAATTCTTAATTTCCCACAGTGCTAGTACATTCATCACAACTGTTTACATAAACTGGTTCTTGCCATCTGTTCTGTGACAACTTTCTAATCTATTTCATTTAAAGTTATTCATGAAGGGACAGAAGGCTCCTATGTACTGATTCATAATTATTTTTGCAAGGATGAGATGGTATCTTTGGTTTGGGTATCATACTTACCTGAGGGGTTTCAGCTCCATTAGTTTAACTCTACTTTTCCATCAAATAACTAACTCAGCAGGATTTGGGTCTTTGAGTTTGTAGCTATCTGTTTCTTTCGATATCTGACTTGTTAATATGAATAAATTATCTCTCTGAAACTATAGTTGTCCTCAGAAATACACTTCTAAAGTTTTCTGATATAAGGGACCAAATTTGATTGATGTAGGCTTATTATAAATACCATTTGGTGGGCTGGAGAGATGGCCTAGCGGTTAAGAGCGTCGACCGCTCTTACAGAGGACCTGGGTTTGATCCCCAGCACCCACATGGCGGCCAAGAACCGTCTGAAACTCCAATTCCAGGAGAACTCCAGTTCCAGGGGAATCTGACACCCTCTTCTGACTTCCGCGGCATTGCACGACACGGGTGCACACACTTGCATGCAGACAGTACATTCATACACATACAGAAATAAATAAAATAAATTAAAAAAAAATACCATTTGGTGATATATTTCTAATAATTATTTTAAAGCCCCCCAAACACTATTAACATATTTAAAATGTGCACTAAAAATCAAATCTCAATGAAAGTACGAGTAAATTAAGTATCTGGACAGTTCCATGTAAGATAAGCATAAGGTTTTCAGAAAAGCAGAAGTTAGTTTCAAACTGGCCAGATCCAACTTTCATAATGTAGCAGTACAGAAAATAGGCTCAAATCTCTCTGTAAGTATTGTTTTCCTATGCCATATCTTTAGATATCTTTAGTTGGTATTTGAATCTAAGAACAATGCACTTCATTTTACTAGCAAATATTTCTTTACCTCAAAATAAAGTATGAAGATTCACGAAAGTCTAAGAAAATCCTGAAATGAATGCTACATAAATCTCATGATATCATATAGATCTTTGGCTTTCTTTGTTTGTGTGTGTGTGTGTGTGTGTGTGTGTGTGTGTGTGTGTGTGTATGTGTGTGTGTGTGGTATTGGCTCAGATCTTCTTTCTTTTTTATTTTTTTTATTTTGTATTTGTTTATTTTTCTAAGGGATTCCACAATATAAGAGCACAGTTGTTTTCAAATCACATTAACGTTGTTAGCTTGCCATACAATTAGGTAATTGGTGCTAGCATCCACAGATGAGGGATACCATTCGTCATTTGTTTTTCTGGGACTGTGTCACTTCACTCAGCATGATATCTTCTAGCTCCATCCATTTACTTGCAAAGTTCATGATGTCATCTTTCTTTACCACTGCATAGAACTCCATTGTGTAGATGTACCACATTTCTCTATCCACTCCTCAGTTGAGGGGCACTTGGGTTGGTTCCACCTCTTTGCTATTGTGAAGAAAGCTGCAATAAACACCACTGTGCATGTATCTCTGCTGTAAGATGAGTCTTGTGGGTACATGCCCAGGAGTGGTGTGGCTGGGTCAGGTGGCAAGTTCATTCTGAGTCTTGCAAGTGTTCTCCACACTGCTTTCCATAGTGGCTGTACGAGTTTACATTCCCACCAGCAGTGGATGAGTGTTCCCCTTTTGTGAAATCTCTCCAGCACTTGGTATCATTTGTTTTCTTTATCCTAGCCAGTCTTATCAGAGTGAGATGATATCTTAAAATTGTTTTAATTTGTATTTCCTTAATTATTAGTGACACTGAACACTTTTTAAGATGTTTGTCTTAGCCATCTCTAATTCCTCACTTGTGAAGTCTCTGTTCAGTTCTTTGCTCCATCTTTTGAGTGGGTCATTTGTTTTCTTTCTTCTTTGTTTTTGAGTAGTTTATATATTCTGGAAGTCAATGCTTTGTCAGATATACTTGCAGTGAAGGATTTCCCCCACTCTCGGTTTTCTCTTCGCTTCTTTGATTGTTTCTTTTGATGTACAGAAGCTTTTGAGCTTAATGAGGTCCCATTTGTCAGTTGTTGACCTTAATTCTTGCTCAGCTGCTGTCTGATTTAGGAAGTCATTTCCTATGCCTGTGTCTTGTAGTCTGCTGCCAACTTTTTCTTCTATCGCTTGCTTTCAGAGTTTGGGGTTTCCGTTGAGGTCTTTGATCCATCTGGAGTTGACTTTTTAAAAAAATTTTATTTATTTCTATGTGTATGAATATATTGTCTTCATGTAGGTTTGTGCACCTGTATTGCTCAATGCTGTGGAGGTCAGAAGAGGGTGTCGGATTCTCCTGGAACTGGAGTTAAAGACGGTTCTCAATAATCATGTGGGTACTGGGGATCAAACCCAGGTCCTCTACAAGAGTAGTCAGCGCTCTTAACCACTAGGCAATCTCTCCAGCCCCTGGAGTTGACTTTTGTGCAGGGTGAGAGGTAGGGGTTTAATTTTATTCCTCTGCAAGTGGTGATCCAGTTTTACCAACACCACTTGCTGAAGATGCTGTTTTTCCTCCATTGTGTCTTCTTGGCCCCCTTGTTAAATATGAGGTGGCTGAAATTGTATGTGATCAAGTTTGGATCTTCAGTTTTGTTCAGTTGCTCAACAGATCTGTTTTTGTGCCAGAACCAAGCTGTTTTTATGATTATAGCCCTGTAGTATAGTTTGAAGTCTGTATAAAAATCCCCCCCCTCCCCCAGTATTGCTCTTTTCACTCAGGGTTGCTTTGGTTATTCAGGGTCTTTTGTTTTTCCAAATGAAATTAAGGATTTTTTTCCAAGCCTGTGAAGAAACTCTTGGGGATTTTGATTGGGATTGCATTAAATCTGTACAAGAATTTGGGTAGAATGGACATGTTTACTATATTAATTTTCCCAATCCATGAGCATGGGAGGTTTTTCCATCTTCTGATGTCTTCTTCAATTTTCTTCTTCGAGGGTTTAAATTTTTTTTTTTTTTGTTGCAGAGATCCTTTGGTGTCTTTGGTTAGGTTTGTTCCTAGGTATTTTATTGTTTTTGAGGCTATTGTGAGTGGGAAGGTCTCCTTGTATTCCTTCTTCAGTTGCTAGTTGTTGGTGTAAGAAAGGCTACTTATTTTTCTAGGTTAATTTTATATCCTGCCACTTTACTGAAGCTCTTAGTCATTTCTGGGAGCTTTCTGGTGGAGATTTTAGCATCCCTTAAGTAACAATCATATCATCAGCAAAAAAGGATAGTTTGACTTCCTTTTTCCAATTATTTACTCCTTTAATTTCCTTTCTTTTTTTTTTTTTTTTTTTTTTTTTTTTTTTTTTTTTTTTTTTTTTTTTTTTTTTTTTTTTTTATTTGCAGACAGGGTCTCCCTATAGCCCCAGCTGGCCTGGACCTCACTCTGTAGACCAGGCTGGCTTTGAACTCATGAAGATCCACCTGCCTCTGCCTCCAGAGTGTTAGGATTAAAGGTGTGTGCCACCACTCCCAGCTAATTTCCTTTTCTTGTTTTATTGCCCTAGCAAGTTGTTTCAAGCGCTATATTGAAGAAGAGTGGTGACAGGAGGCAGCCTTGCTGAGTTCCTAATTTTAAAGAGAATGCTTCTGTCGTTTCCCCATTTAGGATGATGTTGGCTGTAGGTTCCCGTACATGGTTTTGATTGCATTGAGGAATGATCCCTCCAATCCAATTGTCTCTAAGACTTTAAGCATGAAGCAATGCTGGATTTTGTCAAAGGCTTTTTTCTGCATCAATTGAGATGATCGTGTTTTTTTTTTTCTTTCAGTCCATTTATATGTTTGCTGATATTTATTGACTTTTGTATGTTGACCATTCCTACATCTCTGGTATGAATCCAACTTGGTCATGATGGATGATCTTCTTGATGTGGGTCTGTATGCGGTTTGCAAGTATTTTGTTGAGAATTTTTGCATCTGTATTCATTAATGAGATAGGTCTATAGTTCTCCCTTTTGGTTGTATCTTACCCTGGTTTTGGTAATAGAGTGATGCTGGCTTTATAGAAGGAATTTGGGAGAATTCCCTCTGTTTGTTTTCTTTTAAACAATTTGAGTAATAATGGTTGTAAGTCTTTTTGAAATGTTTTATAGAATTCTGCCATAAAACCATCTGAGCCTGGGCTTTTTTTTTTTAGTTGGGAGGTTTCTTATTACATCTTCAATTTCTTCATATATTATGGGTCTGTTTAAGCTGTTAGTCTCTTCTTGGTTGAGCTTTGGTGACTCCCAGGATTTCATATATTCATCCATTTCTCCTAGGTTTTCAAAATTAGTAGAATATAGGTTTTTGAAGTATTCCCGTATGATTGTCTGGATCTTTGCATTGTCTGTTGTGAAATTTCCCCTTTATTCATGGATTATATTGACTTGGAGTTGTTCCTTCTTTCTTTTGGTTAATTGGGCTAGAAGTCTGTTAATCTTATTTATTCTCTCAAAGAACCAACTTTTGTATTCATTGATTTTTTTTTTGTATTGTTTTCTTTGTTTCTATTTCATTGATTTCTGCTCTGAGTTTTGTTATTTCTTCCTGTCTGTTGCATTTAGGGTGCATTTGTTGTTGTCTCTCAAGTGTTTTTAGCTGCAGTGTTAGAATTGTTCACTTGTGCTCTTTCTGTTTTTCTAATGTAGGCACCTAGGGCTATAAACTTCCCAATTAGGACTGCTTTTAAAGTATCCCACAGGTATTCTTGTGTTGTATTATCATTGTCATTCAGTTCCAGGAATGCTTTTATTTCTTTCTTTATCTCTTCTTTGACCCATTCATCATTCAGAAGTGTGTTGTTTAGTCTCCATGTGTTCTTCTAGGCAGTAGGGCTTATCCTGGTGTTGATATTGAGCTTTATTGCACTGTGGTCTGATAGAATGTATGAAATTTTTCAATCTTTTTGTATTTGTGGAGGTTTCTTCTGTGTCCCAGTATGTGGTCGATTTTGGAGAATGTTCCATGGGGTGCTGAGTAGAAAGTGTATTCTCTTGTATTATGGTAGAATTATGGTAGAATATTTGGTAGATGTCTGTGAAGTCCATTTGGTGTATCGTCTCATTCAGTTCAGAGGTCTCTCTTTTTAGTCTTTGTCCAGTTGACCTGTCTAAAGGGCTCAGTGGGGTATTGAAGTCCCCTTCTATGAGTATACTGGGGTTAATCTATGCCTTGAGGTCCTGGAGAATTGTCTTTATAAAGTTTGGTGCACCAGAGTTTGGTGCACCAGAGTTTGGTGCATATATATTCATGACTGTGAAATCTTCATGGTCAATTCTTCCTTTGATAAAGATGTAATGACCCTCTTTGTCTCTTCTGATTTCTTTTACTTTGAAATCTATTTTGTCTGATATTAAAATAGCAACACCTACTTTCTTTTTGGTACCATTTACTTGGAATATTCTTTCCATCCTTTCACTTGAAGGTGTTGCCTGTCCTTGAAGGTAAGATGTGTTTATTGTAGACAGCGTATAGGTGGGTTCTGTTTCCTTATCCAATCTCTCGTTCTATGTCTTTTGATTGGGGAGTTTAGTCCATTAATATTTAAGGTTTTATCTGAAAGATGTGTGTTGCTTCCTTTCACCTTATTATCCATTTGCACTTTTGGTCTAGGTTTCTACTTCTGCAGTTATACTTTTATTAATTTCTCTTTCTAGGTGCCTGGGGATAGTTCCTCCTTTCTTCTGTCCTTCAAATTGTTTCAAGTATTCTCTGAAGGGTTGGTTTTCTGGACATGTATTCGTTCATCTTGTTTATGTCATGGAAGAATTTTCTCTCTCCATCATCTATAAACAACATTTTTGCTGGGTATAGTAACCTGAGTTGGCATGTATAGTCCTTTAACACTGGGAATGCTTTGTTCCATGTTCTTCTTGCTTTCATAGTTTGCACTGAGTCAGTTGTAATTCTGATGGGTTTCCCTTTATATGTAACTTGTTTTTTTCTCATGGCTTTAAGAATTTTTCTTTGTTTTGGGCGTTTAGCATTTTAACTATATGGCATGGAGAGTTTCTTTTCCAGTCTTGTCTATTTGGAGTTCTATGTGCTTCTTGTATTTGTATTGGTTTGTCTTTTTTTAGTTTGGGGAAGTTTTCATCTATTATTCTGTTGAAGATCTGATCGATACCATTCTCTTGGGATTCTTCACCTTCCTTTATCCCTATGTTGTGAAAGGTTGATCTTTTCATAGTGTCCCACAATTCCTGGTTGTTCTACTTTTGTGTATTTTTAAATTTATAATAATCTTTTCCTGAGGTTTTTAGTTGTTCTGTGTTATCTTCCAGGTCTGATATTCTTTGTTCTGCTTCCTCCATTATACTTCTGAGACTTTTTCCATTCCTTTCCTCTTGATTGGATGAGTGTTTGATTTCCTTTTTCATTTCATCCTATGATTTCTTTAGTATTTCCACTTCCTTTTGGAGATTCTCAATCTCTTCTTGTAGCTCCTTTCTTCACTGGTTGGTTTCCTTTCTCAGTGTTTCCACTTCCTCTATGTCTTTCTTGAGTTTTTCATTCTGTCTCCTTAGTTCTCTGATTTGTTCTTTATATTCTTTTATTTCTTTGAATATTTCTGCAATTGTTCCTCTAAGAT
Source organism: Rhizomys pruinosus (assembly GCA_009823505.1). Taxonomy (NCBI): domain Eukaryota; kingdom Metazoa; phylum Chordata; class Mammalia; order Rodentia; family Spalacidae; genus Rhizomys; species Rhizomys pruinosus. The sequence goes on along the minus strand of VZQC01003927.1, from coordinate 774,963 downwards.
CTGTGTCCTGGGTTATTCCCCAGGGGATCCCACTGTAGGAATGTCCCACAGGGTTGGTAAAGCTTGGTGTGGAATTATCCTGCACCTTTCCCATGTTGTCCCTTCTTTGTGTCCCTGGCATGTGGGTTTCTCTTTGCCTGTATTCCAATGCGAATCCCAAATGCCTCTTCGCTGTGTTGAAGGCTTGCTTTGCTTGCCTCCTTCAGATGCCTTCATTGTTTGTTTGTTTGTTTGATTTGTTTTTATCCTTGCTTATTGAGTGTTGGCTTGTCTAAGGTTTAGGCTTTATTTATTTATTTATTTATTTATTTATTTATTTATTTATTTATGTGTATGAATGTACTGTCTGCATGCAGGTCTGTGCACCCGTGTCGTGCAATGCCGCGGAGGTCAGAAGAGGGTCTCGGATTCCCCTGGAACTGGAGTTCTCCTGGAATTGGAGTTACAGACGGTTCTTAGCCGCCATGTGGGTGCTGGGGATCGAACCCGGGTCCTCTGCAAGAGCGTCGGTGCTCTTAACCGCTAGGCTATCTCTCCAGCCCCGGTTTAGGCTTTTTATTGGAAGTCTAACTCACTCTTCCCTTTCTGTTCTGAAGGTTCTCCAAAGAATCCACTTGGACACTCTCTCAGCAATTCCAGTTGAGTGTGGTGTTGATGCCTATTTAGCCCATGCCCAGGCAGTCTGTGGTTCAGGTGGTCCTGGGAAATCCCTGATCTAAGCTCTGTGCACTGAAGTCCAGGTCTTTGGTTTTCTAAATAAGGATTGGTTCAAAGGCCACACTCTGCAGACTTACTCTCTATGATTTGGCCACTTATATCCTTTAGTTTACATGGCCCTCAGTTGCAGGAGGGAGCTTCATTGCTGAGAATTGACTCATGCACTGCTAGTGTTCTGTCTATCATTTGCTCCACTATATTTCCTGGGCAGGTTTCCATCCACTAAAAGCTCAGGGATTAATTTAGAATTGGGAGGTGGGGGTGGGGATTGTAAGAGCCAGGGAGGAGGTGCATGACCAAAGGGAAATAGAATAGAATCCTACAAGCTCCTGGAACCTACAGGAATTGTTTCAATGTGCATAAGAACCATGCAAACTCAAGCAGACCAAAACCCAGTAGAGAACTGTGGAAATTTGCAGCAGGCCCCAACCTTAGCCAAAGAAATATGGGCAGCTGCGTGAAGAAGATCTGATCTTCTTAAAGGGAGGGAGTCTGGATGGGCTGACTAGATACCTGTTGATGAACGTGTTCTGAAGGTCATCTGGGGATACCAATTTGACGTGATAGGCCTTAGCACAAATGACTGAATGTTTAAATTCCAGAGTGGGGGTGTTCCATGTGAAGGTGCCAGTGGGGAAGGGGGTATAAAGATGATTAAGATATTCTGTGTGAAATACACAAAAATTCAGTAAAAGTATGAGAAATAAATACATAAATAATATAAGAACTATTCCTAAAGAGATATTTTGAAACTGAAAATATCTGTAATTTCTCAGTCTGAGGACATTATGTGATACAGAAAAAAAGAAATAAAACAAGTACCCTAAAGAATGACAAAAAGAATGGTTTAAAATGCATGTTAATGTAAAATGGGAAAATTCTAACATGGGATGATTTGATAATTCGTTTTTTTTTTTTTTTTTTTTTTTTTTTTTTTGGTCTTTTTGAGGCAGGGTCTCTCTGTAGCTCTGGGTGTCCTGGAGCTTATGTTGATCAGGCTGGCCTTGAACTCACAGAGATCCACTGCCTCTGCCTCTCAAGTGCTAGGTTTAGGGCTTGCACAACCATGCCCAGCCAATTTGACAATTCTTACTGAGGGATGACAGGCTCTACATTTTATTTTAAAAAGAATTAAACACAAAATTCATGAGAAACAGCATCATTGCATTTATTTCTCAAAAGTAAAGGATCATAGTTATTGAAAGGGAACAACTTAATTGATTTTTAGACTACAAAGGGAACAGATTAATGGAATCCACACCCGCGACCACACGGGTCACCAAAACATAGCTTTTATTTTCTTGAGAATAGCTTATTTTCAACAGAATATCAACTGAATGGAAAATAGAAGTAAAGACATTTGTAGACTTGCTATTCCAAAATCTATACTCCTTACTTCCTTTCATGTAGAAAGACAGCAGGCCATACTGGCAATTTTAGTAACAAAAGGTATGTATTGCCAAGATTTTCTGTAATGTAGGTTTGAAAATGCATTCTGTCATGACAATCTAATGGTTATTCTACTGAAGAAAAGGGAGATAGTTATAAGGTTTGACCTATACATTTGTATCCTATACATTTCAGTGCAATCCTGGAAGTTACCTAAGTTATGTTTTGACAGAGTAATGTAACACTAAAAATTTCCCAGTGAACTTGGGAGAAAAATGCATCAGAATGTTTAAAAAGTAGTTTTTATAGTGAGTCTCACTGCAAAGTACATATGTCTGTATTGGCATTATTTATTTATTTATTTATTTATTTATTTATTTATTTTTGACTTTTTGAGACAGGGTCTCCCTGTAGCCCCAGCTGTCCTGGAACTCACTTTGTAGACGAGGCTGGCCTTGAACTCACAAAGATCCGCCTGCCTCTGCCTCCCAAGTGCTAGGATTAAAGGCGTGCACCACCAAGCCAGGCTGTATTGGCATTTTAAAGAAAAATATAATTAGAATAAAATATTCTTCCCATCCATGATGTCTTTACTTTCTATGCTGTCTTTGTTTATTACTAGTGATTTTTCTAGAGATCATTTTATACAGAGGACCAGATGTGTATTGTAGGAAGTTTTCTTTTTATGTCGAACAGGGACCACGCTGCACTGCTAAGGGGAATGGGGTACACAGTGCCTGCTTTGCGGACACTGTGGGGAGCTGACCCCTTGGTGCAGAGATCAGCTGGCTACTTCCCGTAGCCCAGCCTGGATGATACTTTCAACTCAGGCCCTTAGCCTGGACCCATGAGACACGTGTTCACTCTTGGCCATGGCTTTTCACCTGCCCAGAGCCTGGACAAGAATTTCAGGCTGATGACTGATCGTCTCCTTTCAGCCAATACCTACTCACAACACCAGCTACCCAGACTGGTGATCCACAAAGGAATCTCTCTCCAACCCACTGGCCACCCAAATGAAATGCAGGCCTACCTTAGCCTGTATGCGTGCAGTAATTAATAAGAATACTGGCCTGGAATTCCATGATGATGTTACTATGAAATTCAAATTTATTCCTTGATACAGCCTGCTTTTATAAACTAAATGATGTCAGTTCCCAGGACCAATCATAAGTCCCCCAACTCTGTGCCACTGTACACCGTTGCCCCACCCAGCATCATGCACTTAGGCCACGTTGCTGCTTGCTCCTCCTTGGGGCAGGGTCAGACCCTCAGCGACACAGTGCCCTGAGGCATGCTAGTTGAAAAGCCAGCCTGGAATTCAAACTGGATTTCCCTACAGTGTATAATGTATGTATCAGAATAAAGCAAACTCATTGGTCAGTGTTCCCTTAATGGATTTGTATGAAATTATATCATGCTTACTTCATGTTTCCCAATGGACATGTTTTCATTTATTAATTTTAAATATTATTTTATGTATGTAAGGCAGAAGATGGTATCAGATCCCTTGGGCCTGGATTTATGGATAGTTGTTAGCTGCGTGTGGATGCTGGGAACCAACTCTGGTCTGCAAGTGCAACCATTGCTTTTAACCTCTGAGCCATCTCTTCAGCAATATTTTATTGATTTCATGATGATTTGTACAATATTGTATTTGCTATCTAAATCATCTATTTCTATTTCTTTCGTATAATGACACCAACATACATAAGAAATACAATAGCGTTTCCGGATATGATAATCCTACCACAACATAGTAGAATATGGTCAGTAGTGTTGAATATATGATATTGAAGTAAAATATTAAGACTAAGTGATAGGGCCTGCAATGTGCCAATTTCATGGATATAGTTACACTCCCCAGAAACCCACGACCTCTTGTACATTTCTCCTTTCATCTCAATGTGTTAGTTTCTGTTTTATAAATTTCCTCTTCTTGTTTACATTCTTGAAAGTACTAAGTTCATCTATTAAGTATTCCCTTTTTTTACACAAATAATATTCCCATAGTAATTTTGTAAGCCTCTTTTATCATTTTATATTCTATACTTTTTTGTACACAGTTATATTTCTTACTGTGGTGTAAACATTTTCATGTCATGTATTCTATCTTACCTAAATTTGCATCTCCTATTTTTAGTATATTCTTCTAAAAGTGATCACAGTGGTTAATGACTATTGATTCTAACATTAATTAAACAGTGTTTGGAATTTCCATTAGTGTTTTCTCATTTGTTATCTCATTTGATCTTTCAGACAATCCCGTGGGATAATTCAATGTTAACTAGATATGTGATTAACCAAAAATGTAGTATTTAATCAAGTTGTATACCATAATAGTAATTTTTCAACCTGGCAACTTATTAAACTCACCAGAAGAGATTGCTTACAAATTAAAAGGCTAAACTGGGATAAATATTAGGTGTGGTCTAAACTACAAGAAATAAGAATTTTCTTTACACATATTACATATCAGATTGGGTTAAACATTTTGTTCTGTAAATTTATTGTCTCCATTTAATCTTAAATTTGAAGATAGCTTTTAATACCAACAAGACTTAGATTTATTATTTTCAGTGGCTCTTGAGTATGCCAAAATATAATGTAGACTATATTACCTCACTACTTTGTTTTATTTGCTGAGAGTGAATTTTATACTGGTTTGTGTTAGTCTTAAGAAGTAAGTTACAATAACAAATTATGTTGTATATGTATACACACACACACACACACACACACATATATATATATATACATATACATCAACATGCACATATTTACATGTTTTTACATGTCTTTGCATATTTCTGTTTTCTGAGAAAATTAGAGGAATATTACCGCAGGCAGATAGCTTATTCCAGAGGTATATGGATTAAAGAAAAAAACAAAGGTATATGGATTTAAAAATTTGATAGATGATTCAGCCCAGGTAGCCCACACAGGTACATTGAAGCAGGGTGTACCCCAAGACCACCCTGCAGGGAGGCCTGGCCCAGGTAAGCTGAAGCAGGAGGTGCTTTGAGACCACTCAGCAGTGTGGCCCGACACAGGTAGGTCCACACAGGCATGCTGAAGCAGAGGTTCCCTGAGACCACCTTGCAGGGAGGCCCAGGCAGGCTAAAGCAAGTGATGTTCCGAAAATAGCTGGCATGGAGAGTGCATGCAGGCAGGGCTGGATCAGGCAGGCTGAAACAGGCAGTGCTTGGTGCTTGGAGACTACCCTGTGGAGAGGCCTGGTCTTACAGAACTGTACAGCCAGGTCTGAGGAACCAGTAGACTCACATCAAGGGTTGTGAGGTTCAAGATGACCTGATTGGTACCTCACCTAGTCTTCTGGAGAAGTTCCTGAGTAGAAGGGCAAGAACAGGCTGGTCCTTCCAGTACAAAACTGAAATTGAAAACCTGAAGCCTAGACCACTCAGCCTTTCATAATTAATAAGAATACAACAGACACCTAAAGCAAAGAAACAAAGTCAGCCTTCAACTCAATGAAGAAACACCCGAGTTTTGTAAAAGAGTACAAACAACAAAGCAAATCCACATGCCAAAAGCACAGAAAAAAAAAAAAAACAATAACATGGGAAAAAAAATGAATCTGTACCAAATTCTACATGTCCTATAGAAGAGTCCTATAATGAGAACTCCCTGGAAGTAACTCAGGACACAGATATTAAAAAAAAAAATCATAGACATACTCAAAGAACTGAAAGAAATCAAGGAATATAAAGAACACTCAGACAAATGAATCAAAGAACTAGAGGGAGAGAATGATAAACACTGGAAGGAAGTGGAAAGACTGAAGAAATCTCAGGCTGAAATAAAAAGGAAACCAAACACACAGACAAACAAATCAAAGAACCAGAGGGAGAGAATGCCAAACTCCAAAATGAAGTGGAAATACTGAAGAGATCTCAGGAAAAAATGAAAAAGGAAATTGAATACTAACCCAGTCACCAGGAAAGGAAAAGAAAAAGCCTCATTAACAGATTGGATGAAGCAGAAAATAAACTATCAAGACTGGATGATGAACAGAATATCAAGACAAGATTATGAAAAATTAAAAAAGCAAAAAACACAAGAGTGGAATAATCAGGAAATGTAGGACACCATGAAAATACCAAACCTCTGTATCATAGGTACAGAGGAAGGAGAAGAATCCCAGGATAATGGTATTGGCCAGATCTTCAACAGAATTAGAGAAGAAAATTTCCCCAAATTGAAAAAAAACATACCTGTACAAATACAAGAAGCACATAGAACAGCAAAGAGACAAGACCAGAAAAGAATTTCCCCATGACATATCCATGGTAAAAATGCTACATACTCAAAACAAAGACAGAATGCTGAAAGCCTCAAGAGAAAAACAGCAAGTTACATATAAAGAAACTCAACAGAATTACAGCTGATTTTTTAATGCAAACGATGAAAGCCAGAAGAGCAAGGACCCAAGTATTCCCAGTAATCAATGACTATATATGCCAACCTACTTTACTTTACCCATCAAAAATGTCAATTGTAGTCGAAGGAGAAAGAAAAATATTTCATGACATAAGCAAGATGAAAGAATTCATGTTCAGAAAACCAAAACTTCAGAAAATACTCAAAGCAATTCAGAGGACAGAGAAAAGGAACAACTATCCACAAGCAGCAAGAGAGAGTAATTAATGAAGGTATTTTTGTATATTTACAAACCTAGACCAAAAATGCAAGCAGAAAATAAATTGAAAGGAAGCAATATACATCTCTCAATAATAATCTTAAATATTATTGGTGTGAACTTCCCATTCAAGAGACACAGATTGAGAGAATGGATTAAAAAACTGAACCCATCATTTTGTTGTCAATAATAAATCCATCTCACTTTTAAGGACAGGCACCATCTTAATATGAAAGGATGGAGAAAATATTCCAAGCAAATGGTACCAAACAGCAAGCAGGAGTTGCTATCCTAATATCAGACAAAATAGACTTTAAATTAAAACTAATCAGAAGAGATAAAGAGATCACTACATTCTTATCAAAGACAACAGTGAAGACATAGATATAGGAAAAGACTCTCTAAATCAGACAGTAGCTGTGCAGGAAATAAGGTCAAGAATTGACAGGTGGGATTTTATTAAATGTAAAAGCTTCTGTACAGTGAAAGAAACAATCAAAGAAGTGAAGAGAAAAACCACAGAGTGAGAGGTAACCTTCACCAGTGATACATTTGACTGACTATTAACATCCAGATTATATAAACTACTCAAAAAACAAAGGAGTAAGGAAACAAATGACTCACTCAGAAGATGAAGTAAAAAGCTGAACAGAGACTTCACAAATGAAGTAAAGATGGCTGAGAAACCTTTTTTTATGTGTATGAGTGTACTGTCTGGATGTAAGTAGGTGCACCCATGTCGTACAATGCTGCAGAGGTCAGAAGAGGGTGTCGGATTCCCCTGGGACTGGAGTTAAACACGGTTCTTAGCCACCATATGGATGCTGAGAATCGAACCCAGGTCCTCTGCAAGAGCAGTCAGTGCTCTTAACCTCTGAGCCATCTCTCCAGCTCTGGCTGGGAAACATCTTAAAAAGTGTTCGACATGACTAATAATTAAGGAAATGTAAATTAAAACCATTTTAAGATTGCATCTTACCCAGGTAAGACTGGGTATGATCAAGAAAACAAAGGATAAAAAATTCTGGAGAGTTTGTGGGGAAAGGGGAACACTCATTCACTGCTGGTGGGAATGTAAACTCATGTGTGCAATCCCTATGGAAGGTAGTGTGGAGAACTCTTAGAAGACTCAAAATGAGCCCACCACCTGACCCAGTCATGCCACTCCTGAATTGCATGTGAATTAGTGGACTGGGGATCCAATTAGGTGGTGTAAAACACAAAGAATCCATGTATTGTATGTAACAAGTTACTTATAAAGGCAGATTGATGTCACCTCTCAGACCCCCTAGATCACACATTGCTTTCACCTCTGTGGTGGGGCCAGGTAGGGACCTGCAGGTGGGCAATTGAGCCAATGTTGGCAGCCACATGTAGCCTGAATTCACCTACAAACAACAAAAGAGACTGGGTCAAAGTACTGACTGAAACAGTAAATTTCTGCCCAAAACAGTAAGCTTCTGCATTGAAAAATTTAAAAACGTCTGAGGAAAAGATGCGAGACATGTATGGCAGAATGCATGAGCTCTGGTGGAGTGGAGGGCAAGGAAGGGGAATGGGTCTACATTTGATTAAGAAATGTATGAAATGCAGAAAATTTCAATAAAATATTTTAAAATTATAGATATTGCTATTATTTTCCAAAAATTTGTATTGATTTGAAAATGCAGAAAGAGAAATAGAGCTACTGATTCACCAGGTACCCACATACTGAAGTAATCTCCAGTTCAAATCCTGTTTGTGAAGATTGGTATTTTATTTCTGTTCTCATTGAGTTTCTTTAATTGCAAATGTATTTAAGCTACTTTTCTTATATTTATGGGCCATTTGTGTATGTGCACATGTGCATACCAGCTGTTCATATTCTTTGTCCATTTTTTCCATTGTTAGATTTTCTGTATTTTTTTAACAGCTCAAGTATAATGAAGAAATAAGTCATCTTTACGTGATTTGCCAATTTTGTTCTGAGTTAGCAACTTGGTAGAATAATATTTTAACATAGGGATAACAGGTATTTCCCCTCTTTGCCCTCTTGATATTTGGGGTCTTTGAATATAAGAAAAAAAGGTATCTGAAATTTTAGAAAATTTCTTCAGGTGTCTGTAATGTAGCTGGCCACACACAAAGCTGGAAATGACCAGCTATTATAGCAGGCATGAATGAGTTAAATAAAAAAGCCCAAGTTACCAGAGAAGATATTTTAGATAGCAGCACACGGGAAGAATCATGGAAACCATGACTCTCCCAACTGAGAATCCTTTCCTCAAGGGTGTTAATCTGGAAGCTATTTTTCCTGACAAATGGATCATGACTATAAAAACTGCTCTTGGCATCACAGTGTGATAGAAATACAGAAAATTTCCAAGAAATGGGGAGAGTTAGAAATCTATTTTTGAAGCACTTCAGAAGAGATATTTTGCAAGGCATTTGGAGGACACACACTATTCTCCACAAAGGAATGGACCAGTGGAGATGAGACTGAGAACCCTCAGTCAGCTATAAATACAATTGGTAGTAACTGACAATAAAGGGAACACCCCTAGATGAGAAATACAAACTGTGATGAATTCTTAATAATAAATGGATAATTATATAGTATCTTCTAGCCTCCACAGACACTGCATGCATGTATCGCACATACAAAAATGCAGACAAATATGCATACACATAAAATAAAAATAAATAATTCTTTAAAAGAAAAGGGTTTAACAGGTTTTCCAGAAGTTCTCAGCATGTGGAAGAAGTGGGATTTAAACAGCATAGTTAAAGAACTTATCTGCATAACCTGCTGTGCATTCTTTTTTTCTAATTTTATTTATTTCTGTATGTGTATGAATGTACTGTCTGCATGCAGGTCTGTGCACCCATGTCGTGCAATGCCGCGGAGGTCAGAAGAGGGCGTCGGATTCCCCTGGAACTGGAGTTCTCCTGGAATTGGAGTTCCGGATGGTTCTCGGCCGCCATGTGGGTGCTGGGGATCGAACCTGGGTCCTCTGCAAGAGCAGTCGGCGCTCTCAACCGCTAGGCCATCTCTCCAGCCCCTGCTGTGCATTCTTTAAGTATTCACTTCACTAGTTCATAAAACAAGATGAATGATACAAAATTATCATTCACAGAGTATGTGTATACTCATTAAAATATCTCTTCATTTGGTATTTTTACTTTGGCTCATGAATAAAAAAATCTATTAATATTTCCACACTAAGAAAATTTAGTGGATTATATGAAACTTTTCCTCTACTTTTATTCATGTTCTTCTCTCTAGGATGGAATGTTCTTGCAAACTATTGTTTCTATGCAGGTTAGAGCTCCTATGTACACATCCTCCTAAAATTATATTTTGTTATTTTGGGCCTTTTCACTCTCTCAGGCTAAAGAGAATCTTATGTTTTATCCTCTAATCCTGAAGCAGTAAGAAAACTGGACGTGGATCTAGTGGACTCAGACTTTAATTTTTTGTTTAATATTCTATAACTGAGATAAGGTGGGTGATCAGAGAGTTCTATAAATACTCTCTATGTGCATGTGCAGCCCTGTATCATCAAAAGTCCAGTATTGTCTTTACTGCATTGTCAACTCAGCTTTCTCAGTAACAACTCTATTGTGCACTCCAAGGGAACACTTCTGTATTTTTTTCACTTGATTAGAATTGTGGGGAAAGTATAGGAATGGTTAGTGCTTTCCATGATAGCATGTACCTCACGAGATGGAAACTATCTAAAAAGAATAATGAATGAAGTATTACAAGGGACATGGATAGACTTTGTTTAGCTGTTGTTGCTGGTAATAGAGATAATGCTGGGTTTAACAGGTGTGTTTTGATTTTGAATGCTTAGCTGATAGGCTGAAAGGATACAGCTCTGTTCTAGTTGCTGTGGTAAATCATTGGCGGAAACAACTTTAGATCCCTTGCTGTGGTAAATTATTGGCAGAAACAACTTTAGAGGAAAGGATTTACTTGAATTGTAGTTTACATTCTATCATCAGGGAAGCTAAAGCTGGAACTCAAGTCAGGGGCCTCAAATAGAAACCACGGAGAAATGCAGCTTGCTAGCTTGTTCCCTCTGGCTTTCTCAGCTACATTTCTCACAGCCCATGTGTCCAGGGATGACACCATCCACAATGGCTGAGCCCTTGTATATCAATTAATAATGAAGGCAATGCCTAATAGACCTACCCAAAGGCCAATTTAATGTAAGAATTTCCTCAATTTAGATTCCTTCTCCCAAGTATCTTTAGTTTGTTTCAAGTTCACAAAAACTAACCAGCACAAACTCTGATTAGGGCTTAGACATTAAGTCCAGAGTGTGTTAGCAAGACAACCCTTCCAGATGATTAAGAAAGCTTTATGTGGGACCTTGTAGTAAGAGGTTTGAAGCAGAGAGAAATAGGGTTCTCTGTTCTGATATTAGAGGTCTGACTTTAGGAGTTTAATGTGTATCAACTTCATTTTTCCCTGTATGAATGATCATACAACCGGATCGATCCCTGGACCATTGGTGGTAAGGAGAAATAATGGGCATGTTTTTCTTTGGTGTCTAGATGTTTAGTTTATTGTCTGTTATTTTCTCTGTATCCCGTTTATAAAACAGGGTGAAGGCAAAGAATATAATGCAGAGATTAGATTTTGGAAAGATAACAGAAGAGTGAAGGCTATTCAAGTTGAAGAGACATAATTAGTGTAAAAAGGGAAAGTTTGAGAACAAAACATGCAATGGCATCTTATTGGTCTTGGTAAGTATAAGCTCAGTTAGTGGTACCTTGGTTTAAATGTGACTCCAAATTTAAGTGCAATAGTGTTGGGAAGTGGGATTTAATGAAGTGTTTGTATCATAAGAGTTGAGCTTTCCCGTTGGTATCTGCCCTAGATGGTGGTATTGTAATTATGATAGCAACAGTAGGTTGTTGTAAAAGTAACTCCTGTGTTTTTCATGTTAAACATGCTTTTTTTTTTTGCCTTCTGCCATCATTCCACCACAATGTGAAGGATCTTGCAGACTACAGTGCCTTATCTTTGCATGTCTCACCATCTAGAAGTGTAAGCAAAGTCAGTCTCTCTCTTTTATAAATTTCTCAGCTTCTGGTATTCTTTTATAACAACATAAACCAGGATTTAAAAAAAATTCAACATTAAACTGTGACTTCTATATGATGGACACCTGCTGTGATTCATTCCTGAAGGCTGCACTCTGATGACCCAAGAAATGTGTGGACACCTACTTCTATTTGCTGATATTATCACTTTTCAGTGTTTAGAGGATGGAAGCTCTGTGGTAATTGCTATGTCTATGACGCTAAAAGCCTACTAGCAACTTATAATCTTAATAAAGATGGTGAAAATAGGAAAACCATGGAATTTAAGACAATGAACTTTAATTTTTAAAATGTTCCTATTATTGTCATATAGTGCCTTCCTTTTAGAGATCTCAAGGTGAGCTCAAACTGGAAGACAAAAATTTAAGACTCAAAAGTGAATGTGTACACAGTATTCTGCATGTGCAAGGAGACAGCAAGGCAAAACAGGAGCCACAGTAGGTTTGGGGATTGAAGATCAATCGTCTGTAGCACATGACAATAAAATGTTACTGTCATATACATGGATGCATGTATACAATGGCTTCCTGCCTTGAATGTGGGAGGCACAGTGTCATAAACCACTTTATTCAAATGTGGTTATAATCATGTGACAGGAATAAAGACGTTTTCTTTCATGTGTTCTTTCTTTTTCAACATTCTGGCCTTGAGTTTCATTGAATATGTGTTGGTTGAACTCTGTCCTGGATTGTAAGACCAACGTATTTTTAGGCTGGTCTCCACAGTCTGGGTTATTGTCTGTGTATTCTAAATTTTTCATGAGTGAAGCTAAATGATTGTTGACTTTCTCTAGTCTTTGGGGAGAGTGAAATACATGAAAGAGATAGGGTTTGATTATTTCAATTTTGAAGCTCTACAACAATGTCTGGGGGTCAGGGTAGGACTGGGGAAGAAATGCATGCTGCAACACTGACATCACAAAGAACTAAATGTATTTTGGAGTCTTAACTAAACTCTGGCTAAAAATATACTTTTATCTTCATTTGGCTCTTTTCTGTATATTAGTCAAATGGGTGGAACTCAGAGCTTCGAGGACGGGTGAGTCATCCTCAATTAATGCTTTTACTGTCATTTTAAAACTGCCAGTTAGAGAACTCCCCAAGAGCCAGATGAAAATCATCACATATTGCACGATTCCTTAATATCAATTCTGCAGAATAAAAACAAATCACTAGAGACAGACGCATATTACTATTTTGGTGTTGAGGGTGGGAATGAGGAGGGACTGAAAACGGTATAGGGTTTTTTTGAGGAGACATAAAGCTGATGTACAATTAGATGGAGATGATGGCTACATGACTGTAAATTTACTATAACTGAATGGCATGCTTAAAATAAGCAAATTATATGGTATATTAAAAAAGACACTTTAAAAATAATAAGAACCAAAAGAACTCATCAGGCAGTGCTCTAGAAAAATATGTGAACCAGATAATTCCTAAACAGAAACTGCTGGTGAAATGCAATTCTGGTTTCCAGAATATTTGCATAGGTCATCACCATTTTTAGCCAGGATTTTCTTGAGCATTTGCTATATAAGTCAACACCAGCATTCAATGTAAAAGAGCCCTGAGTCAGGAGACATGGGTTGCGTATTTCTGCTGTGTTCCACAACAGAAACATGCAGTGGAGACAAAATATAGAACTGGAAGCCCTTTTCTACTTTCTCTACTTTGCTAATAAATGCTTAAGTAACTCATGGTAAGTGGAAAAGGACTCTTTCAGTTGGACTTTATGAGTAAACATTTTGAGCCTGTAGAGACAGTGCAGTGGATTAATGGACTTTATGAGTAAACATTTTGAGCCTGTAGAGACAGTGCAGTGGGTTAATGCATTTGCCACAGAAGTGTGAGGCCGGATGTTGGATCCCACCACACACAAAATGCTGGGTTATTGTGGCAGCCCACCTTTAATCCCAACATTGAGAACTGGTGGAGACAGGGACTGTTTAGAGCAAGCTGCCTAGGTAGACTAGCTAAAATAAAAAGCTCTGGGTTCGACTGAGAAGCCCTGTCTCAATAAATAAAGTGGAGAACAATCAAAGAAGACCTCTGACCTCCACCCATGCCCACACCCATGTGTCCATACCTATGCAAACATATATGTACACATGAATATACCATATACAAGTGGATATGCAAAAAGAAAAACAAAGAAATGTTTAAGTTGCTTCCCATTTCCATACATAAATGTGCATGATTTCTTTTAAAGAAATAACATTATTGTAAGGCTGCTGGTTACATACATTTGCTGTTATTCCATGTAAAATTTGTAGGTTGTTTTCTGAGTATCAGACTGGACAATACTCTTCTTCCTGAATTGATGTTCCCGAGTGGCATCTGTTCTTAATGAAGCTCTGTCTGCAGATTAGAAACCATGATACACCCAAGTTTGTAGAACAACTATATCTGAACTTTTAAACCAGAGTCTACTTTTTAAAAACGACTGTTTTATGAGTAGGTGAAATGTATTTGAGCTAATGACGTTTGCTTCCATTCTGAAGAAATTTAACCGTAGTAAATTAAGAGGAAGGAGGCTTTTCCTACATTCTATAGTTGGCAAAACTACAGAAGGATCAATTTAGAAGCAAAAAAAATCATGAATCAGGTTTTAGTTTATTAAAAGACATGAACTTTTGTTCTTTAGTTTTAGTCATGAAATGAAAGCAATAACATCAGAAAACCAGAATGTCCATCCGTGTTCATCAGGAAGTCAGATCTTTGTCATTGAATTTAGACAGGTTGCATGCTCAAGGAGAAATTCATGAAAAGGAGTCAGGAAAGCCAGAGGGGAGTTTTTGTGATAAACATGTTTTCAGGAGGTTCAAGGATTGATATGTAGTTAATATATGGCATAGCTGAACCTTTATAGAGGAGGTGATTCAAGATTGAATGGAATCTCTCTGAAAAGCCTGGGAATTCTGTGTTCTGCACACAGATCTAAGATCTGACAGGGTATTCTGGAAGAGGCTGTTTACTGTTGAATTCTAAGATCTTAACAGTTCTACAATTGTATATATGTATGTAAAAATATATAACATACTGTAATAATATACTAATATAAATGCATGTAATTATATATTTCTCCATCTTAGTTTATTTTGTGTTGCTATTTCTAATAAAATACTTTGTAAAGGAAACCTATTTTGGTTCACAGTTTTGGAAGCTGAAAGTTCAAGATTCAGCAATTCCAAATGTTCTGTCTCTACTGAGGGCTTTCTGTTTATGTAACAACATGGTAGAAATATGCAGTAGAAGGACAAACAAGAGGGAGAAGTTATGTCTTGGAACAGAAAGAAAGGCCAAGTAATGGCCAGTCACATACTTTGGAGCAACACATTTTTATGTGAGCTAACTCACTCATTTTTTAAAATTTTATTTATTTATTTTTTATGTGTATGAATGTACTGTCTGCATGTAGGTCTGTTCACCCATGTCATGCAATGCCGCAAAGGTCAGAGAGGGCATCGGATTCCCCTGGGACTGGAGTCAAAGACGGTTCTCAGCTGCCATGTGGGTGCTGGGGATCAAATCCCGGTCCTCTGCAAGAGCAGTCGGTGCTCTTAACCGCTAGGCCATCTCTCCAGCCCATGAGCTAACTCACTCTTATAATACCCAGCCCACTCTTTAGGTTTTCCCAGCATGATTTCCCCCTGAATATGTGTTTGTGTGCATTTGCATACATATTCATGCGTTGTAAATGAGCTGATTGCTGAACACTGATTTTTAGTACAAAAAATTGTCTAATGTAGTGATAGGAAAATATTTCAGGAAAGAGAAGTTTCTAAATTATCATTGTTTTTATTTTTTTAATTTATTTATTTTTGTATGTGTATGAATGTACTGTCTACATGTAGGTTTGTGCACCCGTGTTGTGCAATGCCACAGAGGTCAGAAGAGTGTCTCAGATTCCCCTGGAACTGGAGTTCTCCTGGAATTGGAGTTACATACGGTTCTTTTTTTTTATTTATTTTTTTTTATTTTTGTATGTGTATGAATGTACTGTCTGCATGCAGGTCTGTGCACCCGTGTCGTGCAATGCCGCGGAGGTCAGAAGAGGGTCTCGGATTCCCCTGGAACTGGAGCTCTCCTGGAATTGGAGTTACAGACGGTTCTCAGCCGCCATGTGGGTGCTGGGGATCGAACCCGAGTCCTCTGCAAGAGCGTCGGTGCTCTTAACCGCTAGGCTATCTCTCCAGCCCCACATACGGTTCTTAGCCGCCATGTGGGTGCTGGGGATCGAACCCGGGTTAGGAGTAGTTTTATAATTCCATAATAAGGCCTGTAAACCCCTTAGAAATCATGTATTTTTGTCTTTTTAAACTGCTTTCCTGGTATGTCTGTGTAACTCAACTACACCTGGTGAGCATCACAATCTTGGCAGAGATTCTGTGGATCAGAACATTGTCCCTTACTCCCACTCTCATGAATTGGTGTAGGGATATGTGACATTGATTTCATTCAGAAGAATCATAAGAAATGTTCCTGATAATTGTTATATTTGATTAGCTTGGGCTTTAGTAATTTTTCAGAACACACAATTTTACCCATTGAAGGAAGAGTTAAGGTTAATTCTCAGGGAAACAGAATGGTTCAGTGTTTGTCTAGTTGGAAAGTTTGAGAAATGCACCTTTTAGTAATCTATCTAGATGCCATGTCAATCATACATCTAAATTTCCTTAACACATTTCAAAGTAAGATTCAAAAACACAGTTGAGGGGGCTGGAGAGATGGTTCAGCTGTTGAGTACTGTCTGCTCTCGAAGAGGACCTGGGATGAGATTCCCAGCACTCACATGGTGGTTAATAACCATCTGTAACTCAAATTCCAGAAGATCCAATGTCCTCTTCTGACCTCTGTTGGCACTCCATGACAAGGATGCGCTTACATGCATGCAGACATAATGCTCATATATAAAATAAATGAATCAGAAAATATATTTTTTAATTTTTTATTTTTATTTATTTATGTGTATGAATGTATTGTCTGCAGGTAGGTCTGTGCACCCGTGTCGTGCAATGCCGCGGAGGTCAGAAGAGGGTGTCAGATTCCCCTGGAACTGGAGTTCTACTGAAACTGGAGTTACAGACGGTTCTCAGCTGCCATGTAGGTGCTGGGGATCGAACCTGGGTTCTCTGCAAGGGCAGTTGGTGCTCTTAACCGGCCATCTCTCCAGCCCCTTGAATCAGAAAATATTAAAAAAAAAACATGATTGAGTCTTCTTGGCCCCTTTGTCAAATATGAGGTGGCTGAAATTGGATGTGCTCAGGTTTGGATCCTCAGTTTTGTCCATTGATCTACAGACCTGTTTTTGTTCCAGTACCAGGCTGTTTTTATGACTATGTAGCCCTGTAATATAGTTTGAAGTCTGGTATGGCAATCTCTCCTGTATTGCTCTTTTTGCTCAGGGTTGCTTTAGTTATCTGGGGTCTTTTGTTTCTCCATATCAACTCTAGGATTTTTTTTTCTGTCTGTGAAGAAGTTCATGGGGATTCTAACTGGGATTGCACTGAATCAGTATATTACTTTGGGTACGATGGTCATTTTTACTATATTGATTCTTCTAACCCATGAACATGGGAAGTTTTTCCATCTTCTAATATCTTCTTCAATGTCCTTCTTGAGAGATTTAAAATTTTCCTAGGCTGGGCGTGGTGGCACATGCCTGTAATTCCAGCATTTTGGAAGCAGAGGCAGGTCGATCTCTGTGGGTTCAAGGCCAGACTAGTGTACAGAGTGAGTTCTAGGCCAGCTGGGGCTACAGGGAGATCCTGTCTCAAAAGACCAAAAAAAAATTTCCTTGTAGAGATTTTTGGTGTGTTTGGTCAGGTTTGTTCTTAGATAATTAATTTTTTGAGAGGCTATTGTGAATGGGATAGTCTTGTATTCCTTCTCCAATTGCTTGTTATTGGCATAAAGAAAGGCTACTGATTTTTCTAATTTTGTATCCCACCACTTTACTGAAGCTGTTGACGGTTTCTACAGCATCTTCAGCAAATGAATCACCACTTGTAGAATAAAACTAAACCCCTAATTCTTGCCACGTACAAAAATCAACTCCAGATGCATCAAAGACGTCAATGTGAAACCCAAAACTCTGAAAATGATGGAAGAAAATGTTGGTAGTAACCTTTAAGACATAGGTGTAAGAAAAGACTTTCTAAATCAGACAGCAGCTGTGCAAACAATAAGGTCAACAATTCACAAATGGGACCTTACTAAACTCTAGAGCTTCTTTATAGCAAAAGAAACAATCAAAGAAGTGAAGAGAAAACCCACAGAATGGGAGGAAACTTTCACCAGTGATACATCTGATAGAGCATTCACATCCAAAGTCTCAAAAATTACTCAAAAAACAAAGGAGGAAGAAAAAAATGACCTACTCGAAAGATGGAGTAAAGAGCTGAACAGAGACTTCACAAATGAAGAAGATGGCTGAGAAACATCTTAAAAAGTGTTCATCATCGCTAATAATTAAGGAAATGCAAATTAAAACCACCTTAAGACTTCATCTTACTCCAGTAAGACTGGCTAAGATCCAGAAAACAAAGGATACCAAATGCTGGAGAGGTTGTGGGGAAAAGGGAACACTCGTCCACTGCTGGTGGGACTGCAACCTTGTGCAACCCCTATGAAAAGTAGTGTGGAGAACTCTCAAGAAACTGCAAATGAGCCTACCACCTGACCCAGTCTTACCACTCCTGGGTATATAGCATAAGACTTGTCCTATTCCAGAGATACATGCACATCTATGTTTATTGCAGTTCTCTTCACAATAGCAAAGAGCTGGAATCAACCCAAGTGTTCCCTCAACTGATGAGTGGATAGAGAAATAGTGGTACATCTATACAATGGAATACTATGCAGTGGTAAAGGAAGATGACATTATGAACTTTGCAGGTAAATGGATGGAACTCTAAGACATTATGCTGTGAAGTAACACAGTCCCAGAAAAACAAAGGACAAATGGTACACCTTATTTGTGGATGCTAACACCAAATCCCTAGTTAAAAGGCAAGGTGAGGGGCTGCAGAGATGAGCTAGCGGTTAAGAGTGCCAACTGCTCTTCAGAGGACCTTGATTCCACTCCCAGCACCCACATGGCTGCTGAGGGCCATCTTTAACTCCAGTTCTGGGGAATCTGACACCCTCTTCTGACCTCCACAGCATTGCACGACATGGGTGCACAAACCTACATGCAGACAGTACATTCATACACATAAAAAGTAAATAAAATTAAAAAGAAAGAAAGGCAAGGTAGGCAAAGTTAATGTTATATTTCTTTTTATCTGAAGGCAACTACGCTGTTATAATGTGAATCCCTTAACAGGTTCTAAAATTAACTGACCATATTTTTCAGACTTTGTAATTGTGATATATGTATGGAGGGTATGTATTCATATATTAGAGTAATATAACATTAAAGGGAAAATGTGACCTCCCAAACATATTTTGGAATTAGCATGCAGTTTATTTTCAAAGATCATAATTTTGGTATATATGTGATATATATATATATATATATGCATACTTTGGAGCAATACAAATGGGAGGGAGCAACAATGACGAAAAGACTGGATCAAAGAACTGACTGAAACAGCTAACTTCTGCCCAAACAATAAACCTCTGCAGAGAAAAACTTTAAAAAGACTGAAAAAAAGATGCAAGACATGTATGGCAGAACACATGAACTGGGGTGGGGTGGGGGGCATGGAAAAAGGAATGTGTCTAAATTGGGCTTAAAAATGATATATTAAACACACAAAAAATAAAATATACTTTAAATTTAATTTACTTTGGCTAACATTTATTTATTTATTTTTGGTCTTTTCGAGACAGGGTCTCCCTGTAGCCCCAGCTGACCTGAAACTCACTCTGTAGACCAGGCTGGCCTTAAACTCACAAAGATCCACCTGCCTCTGCCTACATTTACAAATATAAAGTTGTACTTATTTATAGGATCACATGATGTTTCATGCATATATACATTGTTTAAAAGTTAAAATTGCTGAAAATGTCTAGGTCGTTAAACATGTATAATTTCTTTGTGTTTAAAAATTTCAACATGATTGACTCCTCAGCTCTCAGCTTTTTGAGATTAAGAAAATTTTAGAAGCTTAACCCTTCTATACTATTGTATTAGTGTTCTTAGGAGTCATGAGATAAAAAAATCAATAGAATTTGAACTTTCTCTCTCTCTCTCCCTCCCTCCCTCCCTCCCTCTCCCTCTTACTCCATCTTTCTTCAACCTTTCCATAATACTCTAAGCATGCTTTGAACTTTATAGATACTAAAACTGACATTATAGCTCACAGAGAACTTTCTTGGTCACCTCATTTCACCCTCTTTCAATATGTTTATGAGTGTGCAGATACATATATATATATATATATATACACATGCATACCTGCATATATATATATATATATATA
>VZQC01003927.1:495497-754404 GCA_009823505.1 Rhizomys pruinosus | reverse complement strand
AAGAAGAAGAAGAAGAAGAAGAAGAAGAAGAAGAAGAAGAAGAAGAAAGAGGAGGAGGAGGAGGAAGAGGAGAAGGGAACGAAGGAAGGAAGAGAAAGGAAGGAAGGAAGGAAGAAACAGAGAAAGAAATTTTTTCTTATGTACTTTTCTGTCCATTTGAATCACCAGATTATTGGATGGCACCACTCATTTTTGGTACCTGTCTCACTCAGTACATTGGTTCACATATCAGTCTTCTCTGGAAACTCACACACAGGCCCATCAGAAATGATATTTCACTAGTTTTCTAGGCATCTCTCAAGTCATTCAAGTTAAAACCCAAAATAATCATCACACCACACCTTCATTCTAGATGAAGATTCTCCCTTGAATAATTCATCTTTTTTTCCCTCTTCCTCTTCTTCCCCTTACCCCTCTCCTCCTCCTCCTCCTCCTCCTCCTCCTCCTCCTCCTCCTCCTCCTCCTCCTTCCTCCTCCTCCTCTTCTTCTTCTCTTCTTCTTCTTCTTCTTCTTCTTCTTCTTCTTCTTCTTCTTCTTCTTCTTCTTCATCTTTCTTGTAGTTACTACACTAGATAATTTGGGGTTGGATGTTTCACTTATATTCTAGTTTCTGTTTCATCTGTATGTAGCTTATTAATTTTTTTCTTTTGTTGTCTCCAGAAGTTGGGTAAATTACTAACAAGACTGGCAGCTCATTTTAACTCCTAGAACCTACATATATTTCCAGGAATTCAAGCTTGAGCTATTTCATAAATGATCTGTCTTAAGACAATATAACTACAGAGCCAAAGAATAGGGGAGATAGTGAACCTAGATTTACATATCTACTCGCTGATTTAGGTAATTAGCTAGGGATAATGGTCTCTTTACAAATCCTGATTGAATAACATGAAATGTTAGGCCATACTCTTGTTGTCCATTTAGTTGGGTGTATTTCAGTGGTCACATATTTCATCTGTATGATGTGGAAAATACAGCTTGGGATTCATATGAAATTCTTCTAAAAATGGCATCAGAAAATTTCTATTTATGATAAACATGCCAGGAGATTATTCACTTACAGGCAGCTTGATCCATTTTAGAAAGATACCAGATGCTGGAGAAATTTCCAGGGTTAAACTTCTGGTTTGGGGAACAATAGATACATATAACCATCTTGAGGCAGCAAACAGAGGAACAGATAAGGGTTTTAAGAAGTAGATCAAAGTTGCTGAAAATATATCATCTTGACAAAAATTGATTTCAAGGTGAAGTCTAGAATGTGAAACTGAATCTGTAAGTTATTAAATGTTGACTATTCCATAGATCCACCCTTGCCATGCAGGAACCCCCTTGAGCATTTGTATGGACAGAATATAAACTCCAAGAACCATTTTCCTGAATGAATCTCCATTCTTTCAGATCCAGTTTCCTACTTGTATTTGGCCTTGCCTTCAATATTTTTCTTCTGAGGAAGAGCCTTGGTTTCTGGACTGGGTTCTTTGTCATGTAGTTTGACTGGCTTTGATGTTATTTTTGTCTTTGGGGTTTGTTCAGGCGTGATGCCCTATTATCCTCAATCCATGCCAAATTATACCTGGGTTAATACCCCATCCTATATCTAAGTCTGGAGTGAACTCCTAGAGAGTTAATGATGACCTCCCACCCTGAACCCCATGCATGGAAGACAGATGATTAGAATACAGGAGTAATAATAATGCCTAATGTTTGTGGAGTGCTAGTTTCATGTCTGATAAACTTTTCTCTAATCTTCATATTACCTTGGCAATTCTGGATTTGACTGATGTCCTAGGATCCCTGGAATGCAGATTGTGAAATACGAAATGGAAGAAAGCTTCCTCTTTAGGCTCTATAATGTTTTTTTACTTGTTTGTTTTGTCTTTTTGAGACAGGGTCTCCCTGTAGCTCCAGCTGACTTGGGACTAGCTAGGTAGACAAGGCTGGCTTTGAACTCACAGAGATCCACCTCCTTTTGCATCCTGTGTGCTGGGATTTAAGGTGTACACCACTGTATCTTGTAACATCGATAACATTGGGAAGATTCTGGAAATGCCCTGGAAAGCATCCAACTGAGAGTCCACTGCTCATAGAACCTTCTCATAGGTTTGATATGAGGATAAAATTTCTGAAATAATGTTTGTCCATCTAGACACTGTCAGGAATTTTAAGGGTTAATAATGGTTAATAATTTTTAACAATCAAATTTAAGCATTTTTGACTTCCCAGATTGTAATTTTGCCTCTAGAAGTTCAATTATATGCTTTACATTATCTGTAGCATCCAGAAAAAGTACACTGAGGCTGTAGAGAGTAAGAGACAAATGGAAAAATCTCTTGGTGCCTGGGAATGTGAATGATCCAGTGTAAGTGCTGTGTGCTCAGGACCATGTATGGAGTCAAGACCATAGCTGGCCATCAAGGAAGGTGGGAAATCCATTCTAGAGAATCAGACTTCCTAAAACTAAAATGTGCAAATGACAGAAACCTCTTTTGTCCCCAGCATAAGTGTAGGACAGCAAAGCCACTGTCATGTGCAACCTGGGACCTGGGTGTTGTAGTGAATGCAGCCGCTCAGAGAAAGCTGATACTGCTGCCCAATATTGGGAAGCCCTGTATCACTGTCTGGTTCAAATCTTCTCCCTTATCAGCCCACCACAGGAGCAATGTGGAGCCTTGGCTCGTGTTTGGGAGGAGACCACAGCTCCAGTTCACAGTATGGGACTGTAGCTCCAGATTTATGGGAGGGGAACAAAACTGCAGCTCTCATAAAGAGATTTGGACTCTGGTTCATGGGCAGGGAACACAAATCCAGCTCATAGGAAGAGACCACAACTCCAGCTCAAGAGAGGTGACCACAACTCTAGCTCATGGGAGAGGACAACAGCCCCATCTCCCAGAAGGGAATCATAGCTCCTGGTTCTTGGAAGGGGACCACAGCTCCAGCTCGCAGGAGATAAGCACAACTCTGGCTCATGAGAGAGAAATAGAGATGAAGCTCAGGGGAAGACACTACAGCTCCAGCATAAGAAGTGATCACAGTTCCAGGCTCAAGGAAGAGACCACAGCTCCAGGGTCATGGGAGGGAGGGAACCACATCCTCAGGCTCATGGGAGACAGCCACACCTCCAGATTCACAGGAGTGGATCACAGCTCCAGGCTCATTGGAGGGATCACGATCTCAATTATTCTAGTTCCTACCATTTTTCCTATCTCTATTGCTCTGTCCACATGAGTATACTTGCATTTTAAGAGAGAACAGCATGGCTTCTGTACAGTAAACAAAGGCAAGTGTTACTTGTTGCCTTGAATTTCCAGCTGGAGGGACATCGATATTGAAGAAAACCACTTTTTGCTTTTGTTTAGTGCAAGTGATGAATCAGTTGTGGGTTTGTGTGTGTGTGTGTATGTGTGTGTGTCTGTGTTTTGTTTTGCTTTTTGATTTTTTTTCATGGTCAAGATTCAGTCGTCTTTCTTGGTGGCTGCTATTTTCACATCTTCCTTCATGCCAAGGGAACAAGTGATGAGACATATTCTTACTGGAATCATGTTTTAAGCCCATTACAAGACAGGGAAATCTGCCTCTGCTACTGTTTTTCCAGCATCCATGGTACCACCTCCATCTTGGCTCCTTTGCTATTTTCTTTCTTCATGTCAAGTCCTGAGTTCAAACTTTTCACATCAATCTTCTTAGTAGCACATATAGTTTAGAAAATATTCATCTTTCTCTCAGTTTTTTTTCATTTTTAGCTATAAGTGATAATCCATGAGTACAAGCATGCATGATCTGGGATGGGGTGGGGGTGGGGGGGAGGGAAAGGGAAATAAGCCTGAACTGAATGGAAAAAAAATGTATGAAATGCACAAGCAATCAATAAAATTAATTAAAAAAAAAACTAAATAAAAAAAAAATAAATGAGAAACAAAAAAAGAAAGAAAAAAAAAAAAAAAAATTTTATATTTTTTTTTTTTTTTCAGTGTTGTTGAGATAGGGATCTTTCCTGTAGCCCCAGTGTCCGTGGAACTCGCTATGTACACCAGGCTGGTCTTGAACTCACAGAGTCTGCCTCCTCTTGCCTCCTGAGTTTCTGGGAAACGTGGGTGTAGCACAACCATGCCCAGCTAAATAATTCTTTCTTAATTCCAAGAATGGAAGTCACAGCCATAGGAATTTACATTTACTATAGGTATGGAAAATAAAGTTTTAGCTTTTCAGTGTCTACAAATTTTTCCATATCATTTAATATTACCTTTGATCAAACATGGCAACTGAAGTACCCCAGCATCTCTATAAGTTACAAATGTCTGACTAACAACCCTTTTTGAAAAAGTCAAAGAATAAGGAAAATTAAATTATAAACTTGAAAAAAAAAAAAAAAAAAAAAAAAAGAAAATATTCATCTATGTATAAGTTTCTTTACACATTTCAACATACACACTCAGACTTTTGGGAGCCAGCATACCCCAAGACCAAATCTTCTCTCCAAGAAAGAAAATCTTGGCGGTTGGAACCTGGAAGTCACTCAGGATGATGTTAACCTTAAAGAATTAGTTTGCTTCCCAAGTTAAGTCACAAACAGTCACCCAAAAAGCATTGGTTAATTTGATGAAATCTGGGCCTTGATTCCACCCTATAGGTATGTATAATACAACTGCCTTTTTGAGACTCACTGGTCAAAAAACAAAAACCTAAAATAAAAAAGGGGGATACAGATAGATATGAAACCTTTTTGTCAAAAACCTTGCAATTCAAATCTTAAAACTAACTATGGTAAAAGATTTGTATGTTCCAACAGGTCAAAATGTCACCAACTTAACAGCTGAGAAAGAAAAGATACAGCTTTGCATTGAGTAGGATGTACCAGGAAGTGCCAGTAGAAAGGTAGGCCCGTCTGAACATTGAAAGGAAGAAAAGCCTCAGATTGCTACAAACATCAAACGCCTCTGCAGATCCTACTTGTAACAACTATTTATAATGAGTCCTAACAAAACTTACCTTCTAGGTGCCACAAAGGTTTTAATATTGAGAGACTTTCTTACCTCCCCCCCATAGAACAAGGAGAAATATGATGATGAGGTCATTCTCCAACTGTAAATTGGAGCCAACTGTTATAGAGGTAATCTCTTATAAAACCAGTAAAACTGCCTTCTTTAATTCGCTAATAGACATAGGAACTGTGAAAAGGATTATTCTCTATTCAGAACCAAATATAATACTAAAGTCTCCTTAAGCTATGCACTTAAGCAAAATATATTAATACAGGAGCTCTGACAATAGCAATGGATTATTCTACCAAGGAGATGTGGGCTATGGGATCCAAACCCCCACAAAAGGTAAAGGCTCCTTGCATCTAAACTGGGATATCTGCAAGAAGAGAGGCAATAAAGCCCTGCTGTCGAAGACCTGATGTAAATATGGGAAAGATGTATTGAGACCACACTTGCAAGTAGACAGATGGTCTCTGGAATACCAGAGAGTGTTACCAAAGGCCACTAAACCAATAAAGCAAATATAGGTCTCCTTGAGTCAAGCAAGACTCCTCTGTCAGCACCAGCTACACCTCACCTGCCTGGAAATACTGTCCAGCAGAGGCAGCCATATGCCTGTATATTCCAAATCTAATTGGCTATTAGCTCTCTCCTTGGAGGAATAACCCATGGCTGATGCCACAAGCTTACATCCTCTGATGGTTAGGAGATGTTATAAGCCACATGAAGACCCTGTCATATTTAACAGAAAAAAATGTAATTCATGGATTAACATACCATACAAACATCTGTGTCTATACCAAAGTAACCTACCATAACAATTAGTACTGTTTAAATACCTATATATCTAATTGCTTGTGCTTCATTAGTAGAATCAAAAGGTTATTTCTGGACAAACTGTCAGCCTATGAAAGGAAACAGCCAGAATTGACCAGAGTCCAAGACAACAGCTCCAGAGAAAGTAGACTGTTTTGCTTCTCATCCACCTGTGCCCCTTTTCTAAGCCTAGGGAACAATCTGTGGAAGAGGGGACATGGTAGAATGTAAGGGCTGCGATTGGGGTGAAAGGTGAAATTAGAGCAATATAGTCTGGACACTCATTTGATCAACTTGATTGAACATACAAGCCCCCCCCTGCTGGATGGTGGGACCCATGGGCTGTGTGGGTTTGGGCACAACCGTTTGCAAATTGGTTTTACATGAAGGATGCTTGTACTCATAAATTATTACTTAATGTTAAAAAATGAAAAAAAAAACTGAGAGAATGATGCAGGACAGTTATGGCAGATGGATGATCTGGGATGGGGTGGGGTGGGGTGGGGGGCAGGGAAAGGGAAATATGCCTGAACTGAATTGGAAAATGATGTATGAAATACACAAAGCATCAATAAAAAATGAAAAAAAATACACACACACAAACAAAAAGAAAGACAATCTTGGCTTAATTTTTGACATGCTAAGAGCCACCTCTTCTATCACTGTGGCCATGCCACTGCCATCCTGGTTTTCCAGTTATATTCATTCTTACTTGCCAAGTTTTGATTTCAGAAGTTTGAGATCAATATAGAAGCACCTAAGGTCAGAAAAATATCTGTCTCCATGTGATAAGGTTGCTCAAATCATGCAGTACACTCAACATTTCAAAAGCCAGTGTGCTCTGAGCCCTGAGGTTGGCTGCTTAGAGCACACCTCATTCCACCATTGTTTTCTCAAAGAAAAGACCATAATGGATAATTGTGCACATGGGAGAAATAAGCTACTTGTCATTTCTTTTCCCATCATTACTGTCCCCTACTATATTCCCCTTCATCCTTCTCTAGAGCCCCCTGTACTTTCATGTCACATATATTAGTCTATATGTATAGTTCTGTATTATAAAACATATTTCTCAGAATAAGAGAAAGCATGCAATAGTTAGAATTCTGAGTTTGGCTTACTTCGCTTATTACAATGATTTCCAATTCCATCCATTTCCCAGAAAATGACTCAGTTTCATCCTTCTTTATAGCTGAATGAAACCATTGAAAATTTTTTTCTACTCATCTCTTGATAAGCAATCTTGACTATTGTGAATAGTGCTGAAATTAACATTTGTGTGAAGTTATTCCTATGGAATGCTGAAATAGAATTTGGTATATTTCTGGGAGTGGTATAACCAGGTCAAATGGTAGTTCTATTTGTGGTTCTAGTACTATTTGTCTGCTTGAATTTGCATGGGTCTTATGCATGCTTATACCACTACTGTAAGGTCACAGGAACAGGATCTCTTGAACTTGTGTTTCTATTTCCATATTGTTTTATACCTCCTCCCTGGCTCTTACAGTCTTTTCTCCTCTTCTTCCACAATGATCCCTGAGCTGTGAGTAAGTGAAGCTTAATATAGCATTCCTGTCCAAGGACCTACACTTTGCAGACTCCCAATCTCCATGCTTTGGCCATTTGTGCCCTTTTGTGTTTCTGGCTTTCTGTTGTATGAGAGAACTTCATTACTGAGAGTTGAGAGATTCATTAGTGTCTTCTTTATCTCTTACTCTATGTCGTGTGATCCTTAAGTGTAAAGATAACGCATAACTAGTGTATAAAAACTGGTGAGAATCATATTAGTCTAACAACTTAATAAAAAATTAGCTGTACAATAACTCTAAATGAGTCCATTTGTATAACTGAGGGCTACATAACAAGAAACAGTGTCAGAAAGGAGCAACCTTCCTTTGAGTCATTGGCCAGGACAATATAAGAGACTCCCAAAGTAACATGGTCTATTTCCACAGCCCTTGATTGCCTCCCAGAATGTGAAGGGAAGATCCTGTTGCTAAAGACAGGGCATATTTTGGAGACCTGATTTGGAGTAATAGAGCTTCCACTGATGTGGAAGCTACTTCTCCTCAATTCTGGCTGTCATAGTTTTGGAGACTGAGATGTTCTCCTCATCAATCAATGGTTCAATAACAGCTTAAAAACCAAATAACCATATAAATGTCCAGCATAACAAAGGATATTGGTGCAGTAGTAGCACCTTTATCTTGGGGGCCATCAATAGATACCCAATTGGACTTAAATCCCACTCAGTGGGAGGAAAGTCATATGTGGTATTGCTGTAAACATAGCCAAATACACATGGATGGAGAGATCACAGATTTTTAGAGAAAACCCCAAGGCTGTCACATCCCTAGACTAATGTAATTTCTTGCTAAGTACAAAATATGTATCCTTATATTTACAGTTAAGTATTCTAGTCACCACTCATCAAGGAAGCCTCTTTGGCACCAGAGACAATTACAGTGTGCCACAAATGGTTACACACCGACATTGTGGATTGCCAAGCCTGAGTAGTGTATGCCTTTTTAAATAAAAATTATTGTACTTTTGTACATTTCATACAACATTTCTTAATCTAATTTAGACCCATTCCTCCTTCCATGCCCCCCACCCTGCCAGAGCTGTGTATTCTGCCATATATGTCTTAGATCTTTTTCTTAGTCTTTTTAATTTTTTTGATGGAGAAATTTACTGTTTTAGGCAGGAGTTTACTATTTTAGTCAGTTCTTTGAAAAAGTCTTTTTTTGTTGTTGTTCCATATATATATATATATTTCACACATATACCAGAATTATGACGTCTGAAAATAAGCTACAAGTTAATTCCAAAACATGGTTAGGGTTTCATATTTTAACAGTAGATTTATAGGCAGGTAAAAAGAAATACTACTTTACGTTCCTAAATTTAATGGCAATTTGATGTATGTTTTAATTTACTTTTTATAGTAGCAGCAAGTATTATATTTACTAAAAAAGAAAAATAAAATTGCTCAGTTTCCCTTACAAATAAAGATTTGGTGTTTGGATCCACAAATGAGAGATATCATATATGCTTGTTTTTCTGGGACTGTGTTACTTCACTTCATAAAACAGCACTTACCTGCAAATTTCATGATGTTATCTTTCTTTATCACTGCATAGAATTCCATTGTGTAGATGTACCACATTTTCTTTATCCACTCATCAGCTGAGGGACACTTTGGGTTGCTTCCAGCTCTTTGCTATTGTAAAGAGAGCTCCAATAAACATGGCTGTGCCTGTATTTTTGCATTA
Organism: Rhizomys pruinosus; assembly: GCA_009823505.1. Classification (NCBI taxonomy): domain Eukaryota; kingdom Metazoa; phylum Chordata; class Mammalia; order Rodentia; family Spalacidae; genus Rhizomys; species Rhizomys pruinosus. Next base: position 745,328 of record VZQC01003927.1, on the reverse strand, counting down.
GGATGAGCCTTGTGGGTATATCCCAGGAGTGGTATGGCTGGATCAGGTGGTGTGTTCATTTTGAGTCTTTTAAGAATTCTCTGCTTTCCATAGAGGTTGTAGGAGTTTGCATTCTTACCAGCAGTGAATGAGTGTTCCCCTTTCCCCACAACCTCTCCAGCATTTGGTATCATTTGTTTTCTTGATCATAGCCAGTCTTACTGGAGTAAGATGAAATCTTAAAATAGTTTTAATTTGCATTTCCTTAATTATTAGTGATGTTAACCACTTTTAAAGATGTTTCTCAGCCATCTCCTTTATTTGTGAAGTCTCCGTTTAGCTCTTTACTCCAACTTTTGATTGGGTCATTTTGCAATTTTAAATTTTCAGGTCTTATATTAAACAGTTGAAATATCATAAACGGATTTTTAGTTACAGGATGAGAGATAGGGAAGAAGATTCAGTTTTATAATCTTGGATATCAAGTTTCCCCAGCACCACTTGTCTTTTATCCTACGTATGTTTTTGGAACCTTTTATTTTTATTGAGAATGAGAAGGCTAGAGCTGTAAGGGATTATTCTGACTCTCCAATCATGTTCCACTGGTGTACATGTGTCTCTCTGTGGTAGTAGCATGGTATAGTTTTGTTATGATGGCTCTGTCATATAGTTCTAAGTCAGCTATTGTGATAATTCCATCATTGCTTCTGTTGTTCAAGATCACCTTGGGTATTCAAGATATTTTTTCATATGAATTCTAGGATTTAAAAAAATTCTTTAAAGAATTCCTATTGAATTTTGGCAAAAATTACATTTAATATACAGATTACTTACTGATGACCTGGCTTCAATTCCCAGTACCTACCTGGCAGCTAATAATCAACTGTAACTCTAGTTTTACTGGTGAGAAGCATGATGTTATTCTGGCATTTGCAGCTGTAATTTGTTTCATATTTATATTTTCTAGCTTTCATTTTTTTTTGCTCTGTAGTCTTATCATTTCTCTATCATATGCTATGAAAATTTTTTCTCTTGTGTTTCAGTGTTCATTTCTTTACCTAACTTGGTGATTATTTGTGCTGTAATTGCACTAAATAGGTTTTCTATTCCATTAGATTTTAAGTTCAGCTCCTTCCATGCCACAAAATTTTAGGCTTGATATCTTGATCACGTCCAAAATTCTGCTCCAATGATTCCTTTTTTAAAAAAATATTATCTGAGTATAGCTTTTCCTTAACAATATTATCATTCCTGGTATCCTTTCTTCTCCATGATAAATACTGATGATTTCCACTGTTCTTTTTTACATTTAGTTTTCACTTCCAACATGATTTTATTCCCCCAAGTGTCTACTTGGTGAGTTTCGCATTCATTTCATTTTGTTGCTACATCTGTCTCAAAATTTCTTTTTTGTAAATTAATTAATTTATTTTTTTAAGGGATTCTACAATAAAATGACACAGTTGTTTGCAGATAGCATTGATGTCACTCATTATGTCATGCAATCAGGTAATTGGTGCATTTTGCAAGTATCTATGTCCAAATTTTGAACAACCCAAGGTTCCCATAGACCAGTTGGAGAAGCTTGTATGCACAGACGTGTTGATCAATCAGGAGTCCAGACTATATTCCTGTAGTCTCATGATTCACCCCTATCTCTCCACAGCCCTTACAATCTACCACGCCTCCTCTTCCGCAGTTTGTTCCCTGGGCTTTGGGAAAGGGGCACAAGTGGGTGAGAAGAAAACAGTCTAATTTCTTTGGAGTTGTCATTTTGGACTCCGGTCTGTTCAGTTTGTTTCCCTTCACGGATTGACAGCTTTCACAGTGATACCCTTTTCAGTCATACTAACAAAGCTCAAGCTATTGGATGTACAGGCATTTAAGCAGTACCACTTATTGTGTCAAGCTAAGCTGTGAGCATAGACACAGATGCTTGGATGGTATGCTAATCCGCAAACTGTGGTTTCTCTATAAAGGGTGACAAGTTCTTATTGTGGCTTATAACATCGCCTAACCACTAGAGGACATAAGCTTGTGGCATCCGCTGTGAGTTATTCCTCCAAGGAGAGAGCTAATAGCCAAATAGTTTTGGGATATAATATAGACACTTGGCTGCCACTGTTGCACTGTATCTCCAGGCTGTTGAGGTGTAGCTGATATTTTCGGAGGAGTCTTGTTTGTCTCAGGGAGACCAATATTTTGCTGTATTGCTGTAGTGGCCTTTGGTAACGCTCTCTAGCATTTCAGAGGCCAGTTGTACGCTAGCAGGTGACGTCTCATAACATTTTTCATGCTCACACCAGGTCTTCGACAACAGGGACTTACTGCCTTTCTCCTTGCATATATCCCATTTATAGGCAAAAGGCCTTTATAATTTGGGGGGGCGGGTTTGAATCCCCTAGCCAACATCTCCTAGGCAGAATAATTCATTGCTGATGTCAGAGCTTTCCTGTAGTAATATATTTTGCTTAATTACACAACTTATAAACACTTTACTATTGAATTTGGCTCTAGATAGAGAAATATCCTTTCACAGTTCCTATGCCTATCAATCAGTTAATACGTTGTGCCTGTTTTATAGGAAATTACCACCGTAACAATTGGCTCTAGTTTACAGTTTGGGAGTGGTTTCATTACCATCCTGTTTTCCTTTTTTCAAAAAAAAAAAAAAAGAAAAAAAAAGGGGGGGGAGAGGTAGGAAGGTTTCTCAGCATTAGGGTCCATTATTAACAGTCAACCCCAATATTATTCAGAGAGATGCTCAGTGACCGTGTCTCAGGCAGTCTGATGTTCCTCATTCCTTAGTGTTCAGATGGGTCAACCTCTCTGCTGACATTCCCCAGTTCATCCTGCACAGCCATAAGTTGTATGTTTTCAGGCATTTAGATTGGTGACTTTTACCTGTGGGAACATAAAATTCTCCTCCCATTGTTATTTTCAAGATCAGAAAAATTGAAAATTTATCAATAGGATTGAAACACAGAGTTTTCCATTTGTATCCCAGAAAGGATAGTACCCCACCTCCCCCCTTCCTCTTTTCTTTTTTTTTTTTTTTTTTTAGGTTTTTGTTTTGACCTATAGATGCCTAAGTTGTATTACACATACCCATAAGCAGGAGCCAAGGCATAAGCTTTCATTACATTTACCCAAACTGGTTCTCATTGACTGTATGCTACTTATTTGGGAAGGAAATTTAAGCTTAGTTCCTTTAACTTGTCCTACAAGTAAAGAAAGTGTTATAATGTGATATTGTGTTATTCAGAAAAAATATATAGGCCATTTGTATACCTTAACCCGATACAAATTATAAATAAGACCAATTAACATTTTATATTCCCGATTGGTTCAATTGTATTACCATTTCCACCAAAACCTACACCTAAATTTAATTAATCTAAACAATTCACTAAGCCATTGAAATATCCTATACTTGGTGGATAAAGCTTGGGCAGAGTTGAGAACCTGCTAAATAAATTTTACCCAATAAACACTTTGCTCTTTAACGCTTTATGACTGGACTAAGACTTCTACTTATTTGGTAAGTAAAAATTTAAGCTTAATTCTTTTAAATTGTCCTACAAGTAAAAGAAAGTGTTACACTGTGATGTTGTGTATTTCAGAAAAATATAGAGCCCAACCCAATACTAACTATGAATAAAACAACTAGCATTTTATATTCCCAGTTAGTTCAAATGTCAGTATCTAGCTCCTTTTCTTTTTTCCCAGCACAAGATTCCTGCATATAAAACCAATTTGCAAGCAGTTGTGTCCCAGCCCACAGAGCCCAAGGCTCCCACCATCTAGCTGGAGGGGCTTGAATGTTCAATCAAGTTGATCAAATAAGTGTCCAGACTATATTGTCATAGTTTTACCGTTCACCCCAATCGCCGCTCCTACAATATACCACTCCCCCTCTTCCACAGATTGTTCCTTAGGCTTAGAGATGGGGCACAGGTGGACAAGAAGCACAACAGTCTACTTTGTCTGGAGATGTCGTCTTGGACTCTAATCAGTTCTGGCTGTTTCCTTTCATGGGCTGCCCGATTGCCCAGGGACAGGCTTCCAATCCTACTAATGAAGCACAAGCGGTTAGATATATATGTATTTAAACATTGCTAGTTATTATGGTAGGTTACTTTGGTATAGACACATATGTCTGGATGGTGTCTTAATCCCTGAATTACTTTTCTTTTTCCCCCTGAGAGAGATGACAAGGCCTTACTGTGGCATATATATCTCCTAATCGCTAGAAGGTATAAGCTTGTGGCAACATCCTCGAGTTATTTGTCCAAGGAGAGAGCTAATAATCAAATAAAGTTGGGATATACAGACATATGGCTGCCTCTGCTGCACAGTATCACCAAGCAGTTGGGGTGTAGCTGATGTTGGTGGCGGAGTTTTGCTTGACTCAAGGAGACTAACCTTTGCTTTATTAGTTCAGTGGCCTTTGGTAACACTCTCTGGTATTCCAGAGACCAACTGTATACTTGTAAGTGCGATCTCGATACAATCCTCCCATGGTTACATTAGGTCATTGACAGCAGGGCAGACCTTACCACCTCTTTTCTTGCAGATATCCCAGTTTACAGGCAATAAGCCTTAACCTTTTTTTTGGGGGGGGGGCTTGGGTCCCCTGGCTAGCATCTCCTTGGCAGAATAATCCGATGCTGCTTTCAGTGCTCTCTTGTATTAATTATATGAACTACTTAAAGTAGTGTTTAAGTGTATTGTCTATTCAGAAACAAACACAATACTTTAGTATTGTGTTTGTTTCTGGATAGACAATAATCCTTTTTACAGTTCCTATGTATATTAGTCAATTGAAGAAAGCCGTTTTTCCAGTTTTATAAGAGATTACTTCTATACCAGTCAGCTCTAATTTACCATTAATGGATGACTTCATTACCACCCTGTTTTTCTTTGTTCTGTGAAAAAGAGGTAAGGAGGTCTCTCATATTGAAACTGTGCTGCACCTAGAAGGTAAAGTTCGTTAGGACTCACTGTAAACAGATGTTACACCTATGGTCCTCAGAGATGTTTGATGCCTGTAGCAGTCTGAGGCTTTTATTCCTTTTAGTGTTAAGATTGGTGAACTTCTCTGCTGGTATTTCATGGTACAACCTATACGACGGAAGGCTGTATCCATTCTTTCTCTGCCTTTGAGTTGGTGTCGTTTTGACCTGTGGGAACATACAAATCTTTTCCCATGGTTAGTCTTAAGATTAAATTGAAAGTTTTGGACAAAAAGGTTTAATATATAACTGTATCTCCCCTTTTTTTAAATTTTATTTTTTGACCCATGAGTCTCAGGAAGGCATTTGTAGTACACTTACCTATAGGCAGGGATCAAAGAGTAAATTTCATCAAATTTGCCCTTTTTTTTTTTTTTGGGTGAGTGCATGATGTTAATTTGGGAAGCAAACTTAAATCCTTTAGTTAAGTTATCCTACAGGTAAAAGAGGATGTTACAAGCTGATACTGCATAACACAAAAATTATAGAGAACATTTGTATATGTTAATCCCAAAGCTATTGTTATATAAATTTTGAGTAAAATACCATATAATTTTAAATTAAATATACATTAATAGAATATAGACCCATGTCCCTCTCCCGCCGCTCCCACCCCTCCCACCCCTCCCGGTTCACCATTTCAGTCGGTTTTCTGATGCAGTCTTTCAGTTGTTGTTCTTTTAATATGCATCCCTCATCACAAGAAATATTAATAACTGGGTTATTGATGCTAGCATCCACATATGAGGGATACCATTCGACGTTTGTTTTTCTGTGATTGCGTTACTTCACTTAATATAATATCCTCCAGCTCCATCCATTTACCTGCAAAGTTCATGATATCATCCTTCTTTATTGCTGCATAGAACTCCATTGTGTACATGTACCACATTTTTTCTATCCACTCAGCAGTTGAGGGGCATTTGGGTTGGTTCCAGCTTTTTGCTATTGTGAACAGAGCTGCAATAAATATAGCTGTGCATGTATTTCTGCAGTAAGATGAGTCTTGTGGGTATATACCTAGGAGTGGTATGACTGGATCAAATGGCAAGCTCATTTTGAGTCTTCCAAGGGTTCTCCACACTGCTTTCCATAGTGGCTGTACCAGTTTACATTCCCACCAGCAATGGATGAGTGTTCCCCTTTCCCCGCAACCTCTCCAGCACTTGGTATCATTTGTTCTCTTGATCCTGGCCAGTCTTATCGGAGTGAGGTGATATCTTAGAGTGGTCTTAATTTGCATTTCCCTAACTATTAGTGACGTTGAACAGTTTTTAAGATGCTTCTCAGCCATCTCTAGCTCCTCCTCTGTGAAGTCTCTATTCAGCTCTTTGCTCCATCTTTTGAGTGATTCATTTGTTTTCTTTTTTCTTTGTTTTTTCAGTAGTTTGTATATTCTGGAAATTAATGCTTTGTCAGATGTATCTGCAGTAAAGGTTTCTTCCCACTCAGTGGGTTTTCTCTTTACTTCCTTTATTGTTTCTTTTGATGTACAGAAGCTTTTGAGTTTAATGAGGTCCCATTTGTCAATTATCGATCTTATTTCTTGTGCAGCTGCTGTCTGATTTAGGAAGTCTTTTCCTACACCTATGTCTTGTAGTCTGCTGCCAAGTTTTTCTTCTATTACCTCCAGAGTTTTGGGTTTCACGTTGAGGTCTTTAATCCATCTGGAATTGACTTTTGTGCAAGGCGAGAGGTAGGGGTTTAGCTTCATTCTTCTGCAAGTGGTGATCCAGTTTTGCCAGCACCACTTGTTGAAGATGCTGTCTTTCCTCCATTGTGTCTTCTTGGCCCCTTTATCAAATATGAGGTGGCTGAAGTTGTATGTGCTCAGGTTTGGGTCTTCAGTTTTATTCCATTGGTCAACTGATCTGTTTTTGTGCCAGTACCAAGCTGTTTTTATAACTATAGCCCTGTAGTATAGTTTTAAATCTGGTATAGAGATCCCCCCTGTATTGCTCTTTTCGCTCAGGGTTGCTCTGGCTATTCGGGGTCTCTTGTTTTTCCAAATGAAATTGAGGATTTTTTTTTCCAAACCTGTGAAGAAGCTCTTGGGGATTTTGATTGGGATTGCATTAAATCTGTATATGAGTTTAGGTAAAATGGACATTTTTACTATATTTATTTTCCCAATCCATGAGCATGGGAGGTTTGTCCATCTTCTGATGTCTTGTTCAATTTCCTTCTTCAGAGGTTTAAAGTTTTTGTTGTAGAGATCCTTGGTGTGTTTGGTTAGGTTTGTTCCTAGGTATTTTATTGTTTTTGAGGCTATTTTAAGTGGGAAGGTCTCCTTGTAGTCCTTCTTCAGTTGCTTATTGTTGGTGTAAAGAAAGGCTACTGATTTTTCTAGATTTATTTTGTATCCTGCCACTTTACTGAAGTTCTTAATCATTTCTAGGAGTTTACTGGTGGAGTTCTTAGCATCCCTTAAGTATACAATCATATCATCAGCAAAAAGGGATAGTTTAACTTCCTCTTTTCCTATTAGAACTCCTTTAATTTCCTTTTCTTGCCTTATTGCCCTAGCAAGGGTTTCAAGCACTATATTGAAGAGGAGTGGTGACAAAGGGCAGCCTTGCCTAGTTCCTACCCTTAAAGGGAATGCCGCTGTCGTTTCCCCATTTAGGATGATATTGGCTGTGGGTTTCCTGTATATGGCTTTGATTACATTAAGGAATGATCCCTCCAATCCAATTCTTTCCAGGACTTTAAACATGTAGGGATGTTGAATTTTGTCAAAGGCTTTCTCCGCATCAATTGAGATGATGGTGTGGTTTTTGTCTTTCAGTCCATTTATATGCTTGATGATGTTTATTGATTTTCGTATGTTGAACCATCCCTGCATCTCTGGTATAAATCCAACTTGGTCATGATGGATGATCTTCTTGATGTGTGTCTGTATGCGATTTGCCAGTATCCTGTTTAGAATTTTGGCATCTGTGTTCATTAGGGAGATGGGTCTATAGTTCTCCTTTTTGGTTGCATCTTTGCCTGGTTTTGGTATTAGTGTGATGCTGGCTTCATAGAAGGAATCTGGGAGAACTCCCTCCAATTGTATCCTTCTAAACAGCTTGAGTAGTAATGGTTGTAGGTCTTTTTGAAATATTTTATAGAATTCTGCTGTGAAACCATCTGGGCCTGGGCATTTTTTGTTTGGGAGGCTGCTTATTACATCATCAATTTCCTCATATATTATTGGACTGTTTAAGCTGTCGATCTCTTCTTGGTTCAGCTTTGGTGGTTCCCAGGTTTTCAGATATTCATCCATTTCTTCTAGGTTTTCAAATTTAGTAGAGTATAGGTTTTTGAAGTAATCTCTTATGGTTGTCTGGATCTTTTCATTGTCTGTTGTGATATTTCCCCTTTCATCACAGATTCTATTGATTTGGAGTTGTTCTTTTTTTCTTTTAGTTAACTGGGCTAGAGGTCTGTCTATCTTATTTATTCTCTCAAAGAACCAACTTTTTGATTGATTGATTTTTTGTATGGTTTTCTTTGTTTCTATTTCATTGATTTCTGCTCTGATTTTTGTTATTTCTTCTTGTCTGCTGCGTTTAGGGTTCATTTGTTGTTCTCTCTCAAGTACTTTAAGCCTCTGTGTTAGATCATTCACTTGTGCTCTTTCTGTTTTTTTAATGTAGGCACTTAGAGCTATAAACTTCCCTCTTAGGACTGCCTTTAAAGTGTCCCATAGGTTTTGCTGTGTTGTATTATCATTGTCATTCAGTTCCAGGAATGTTTTTATTTCTTTCTTTATTTCATCCCTGACCCATTCATTATTCAGTAGAGTGTTGTTTAGTCTCCATGTGTTCTTGTACGGTGTAGGGCTTATCCTGGTATTGATATTGAGCTTTATTGCACTGTGGTCTGATAGAATGCATGAAATTATTTCAATCTTTTTGTATTTTTTGAGTTTTTCCCTGTGTCCCAGTATATGGTCTATTTTGGAGAATGTTCCATGGGGTGCTGAGTAGAAAGTGTATTCTCTGGTGTTTGGGTGAAATATTCGATAGATGTCTGTGAGATCCAGTTGGTGTATTGTATCATTCAGTTCAGATGTCTCTTTGTTTATCTTTTGTCCTGTTGATCTGTCTAAAGGACTTAGTGGGGTATTAAAGTCCCCTACTATTACTGTGCTGGGGTTAATTTGAGCCTTGAAGTCCTGAAGAGTTGTCTTTACAAAGTTTGGTGCGCTGGCGTTTGGTGCATATATATTCATGATTGTGAGGTCTTCATCGTTAATTGTTCCTTTAATAAGGATGTAGTGGCCCTCTTTGTCTCTTTTGATTTCTTTTGCTTTGAAGTCTATTTTATCTGATACTAGAATAGCAACTCCTGCTTTCTTTTTGGTACCATTTGCTTGGAATATTTTCTTCCATCCCTTCACTTTAAGTTGGTGCCTGTCCTTGAAATTGAGATGGGTTTCTTGTAGACAGCATATAGATGGATTTTGTTTCCTAATCCATTCTCCCAGTCTATGCCTTTTGATTGGGGAGTTCAGCCCATTAATATTTAAGGTTATAATTGAAAGATGGATGTTGCTTCCTTTCACCTTATTATCCATTTGGACTTTTAGTCTCTGTTTCAGCTCCTATGATTATGTTTTTATTAGTTTCTTTCCCTAGGTGCTTGAGGATAGTTGCTCTTCTCTTCTGCCCTTTGAATTGCTTCAAGTATTTTCTGGAGAGTTGGTTTTCCGGAAATGTATTCTATCATCTTGCTTATGTCATGGAAGATTTTTCTCTCTCCTTCAAGTGTAATCGACATTTTTGCTGGGTAAAGTATTCTGGGTTGGCATCCATAGTCCTTTAACACTGGAAATGCTTTGCTCCATGTTCTTCTTGCTTTCATGGTTTGCGGCGAGAAGTCATTTGTGATTCTGATGGGTTTCCCTTTGTATGTGACTTGTTTTTCTCGCGTGGCCTTCAGAATTTTATCTTTGTTTTGGGCATCTAGCACTTTGACTATGATATGGCGTGGGGAGTTTCTTTTCTGATCTTGTCTATTTGGAGTTCTATGTGCTTCTTGTATTTGAATGGGTTTGTCTATTTTTAGTTTGGGGAAGTTTTCATCTATTATTGTGTTGAAGATATGCTCAATACTATTCTCTTGAGATTCTTCCCCTTCCTCTATTCCTATGATGCGGAGGTTTGATCTTTTCATAGTGTCCCATATTTCCTGGTTGTTCCACTTTTGTGTATTTTTAAATTTTTCATAATCTTTATTTGAGTTTTTTAGTTGCTCTGTGTTATCTTCCAGATCTGATATTCTTTGCTCAGCTTCCTCCATTCTATTTCTAAGGCTTTTTCCTTTCCTTTCTTCTTGATTGGACGAGTGTTCTATTTCCTTTTTCATTTCATCCTGTGATTTCTTTAATATATCAATTTCTTTTTTGAGTTTCTCAATCTCTTCTTCGTGCTCCTTACTTCGTTGGTTGGCTTCCTTTTTCAGTGTTTCTACTTCCTTAAGGTGTTTGTTTTTTTCTCTCTCTAGTTCTTTCTGGAGTTTGTCAATCCCTTCCTTTAGTTCTCTGAATTCTTCTTTATGCTCTTTAATTTCTCTGCATAGCTCTGCAATTATTCCTCTAAGGTCTGTTTCTGGGGTCACCTCCAAGGGGATCCCACTATATCTATCTCCTACAGGGTTGGTAGAGCTTGGTGTGGAATTATCCTGCACCTTTCCCATGTTGTCCCTTCGTTGTGTCCCTGGCATATGGATTTCCGTTTTGTGATTCAAATCACAAATGCCTTTTCAGTGTGTTGAAGGGTGAAAGCTTCTTTTGTTTTGCTTACATCCTTCTTACACTTTTTTTTTCTTCCTCTCCCTCTCCTTCTTTATGGAGTGTTGACTTGTCTAGGTTTTCAGGCTTTCACTTTTGTTTATAGATTGGATATTGGAAGTCTAAGTCACTCTTCCCTCCCTCTTCTGAGAGTTTTCCTAATCCAATCCACTGGATACTCTCTCTTCCTCAAATCCAATTGTTGGCAGGCGGGGGGGATATACCTGGCTTAGCCCGTGCCCTGGCACCTGAGTCAGGCACCCAAGCTAGCCAGACCCAAGCTCAGGACCACTTCCGGCTGCAAGGGGGGAAGGGTGACCCGCCGGGCTGAGGACACGAACCCAGACCCTGCCAGCCATCTGGCCCTCCGCCACCGACCAGAAATCAATTGTCCAGCACCACAAAAGTCACTCTGCCCTAAGCTTTTACCTATCTAGAGCCATGTCGGGTGGCTCCAAGTGTTCCTAACAGGTCCGGACCCAGAGTCCAAACACACGACCCTACTACGGCTGAGTCAGGCCTCAAAATTTCTTATCCAAGTCCTGAATCTATTTCATTGCTTTTTTCTTTTTTTTTTTTTTATCTTCTATGGCTTTCTTCTTTGATATCATTAGGCATTTTAAAAGGTAGACTTCTGAATTCTTTATCTGTCATTTCAAGCATTTGAGTACATTTTGATTTGGCAATTGAGTTATGTCAGTTGAGGCTATATAGTCTCTTATCTTCCACTATTCATAAATACGCCCCCTGTGCACTCCCTCTCCCCAGGATCTGAAGGCACAGGAATGCTCACCCCTGGGACAGCTTGTCTTTTCCAAAGTCAGTTTATTTCTCCAAGCTTACAGATTTATATAGGGGGAAAAGCAAGCTGGCTCAGGAGCAACTTTCCAAGAGAAAGTCTGAAAAAAGAGACATGTGACTTACTACAGTGGGGTTGGGAGGGGCCTCACAGAAAGGTCCGGTGTGAGACAGATAATAATTGAAGGTGGCTGACCAAGATGTATCTTCACAGAAACGATCTGTGTGAGAGATAATAATTGAAGGTGGCTGACCAAGATGGCTCTTCCTAGAACAAGGAGCCTAGGGGTTCAGGTGGTCAGCTGTGTCCTTTATCAGTTGATGGTTTTTCCGACCTTCAGAGTCTCTGAGAGTTTGGCCTGTTCAGCTGCCTGCCCCGATCTGGGCCACAAGTTGCCTCCCAGACCTCCTGAGCTCTGCTTATCCAAGTCAACTCATCCTAGTCACCAACATCCTTTTTACTTTAGACAAGTGCTAAGGGTGACCTGGCTATGTGTCAGATGTCCACCGTAAGTGTCTTCCATTTTTGGCATATCAGTAGATTCCACTACCTTCTTAGCTTTCCAGCTTATGGGCCAGACAGTCTTCCACATTTTTAGGAGTCCAAGGTTTGTATACCATAGACAGTGATCTAGCTATTTGATGTCTCTTGACTACGTGGAAGAATGGGGAGCATCTGTATATCAGCACTAACCTCAGGGCATTCAGTTCTTTCAAAGCCTACTTAAGACACTTTGCAGAAGGGATGTGGCTGTGGAAGTAGATACAGAGATTTCAGTTCTGCTTCCAGTAAACCTAATGGCAGATTGGTAGGTCCAGCAGTTGGGCCTCTTATTGACTCAGACTTGTAGCTATCAATGTTCAACTTTTTCTTTAGGTAAGTAGATGTGCACACTTCATATAAGCAGGACCACAGACCACGAGGTCCTTCGTGGCTCAAATTGAGCTTCTTTTCTTTGATAGATTCGGAGTAACTCCGTTTTAAACAAGAGGCTCCTTCTGAAGATGGTGTCTATTAACAGCTTCCTGAAATCTGAATGTTAAATGAATTCCTCTTGAATGTTAAATGAATTCTTAATCAAACAGGGAATCCATTATCTTTCCATATCTCCCAGCTTGATTCAAGCCTTGCAAATAGTGTGGCTTGTCCTGTGGGTAGGATTTCTAGTCTCTTTACCTAGGTCACCTTGGCTTACATTCCTCCTCCTCTTTGGGGTCCATGGTGGAGGCCTGTGCTGCTTGTGTCTTTAACTGCATAACTTTTCTGTTTCTCCATGTTTTTTTAAAATATATTTCTTTTCTAAATTTTTATTTATTCTTGTATGTGTATGAATGTACTGTCTGTATGTAGGTCTGTGCACCCGTGTCATGCAATGCCGGAGGGGGAGGTCAGAAGAGGGTGTCGGATTCCCCTGGAACTGGAATCAAAGACTATTCTCAGCCACCATGTGGGTGCTGGGGATCGAACCCCAGTCCTCTGCAAGAGCAGTCAGCACTCTTAACCGCTAGACCATCTCTCCAGCCCCCATTTTTTTTTTAACTCTCTTGTTTTCTGCTTTGCGATTTCTTGATGTTGTTTCAATATTTCTCTCTTTAAAATAGAATCTCTTCCTTGTTATTCTGACTTTTGTTGTTACCATGGCACCTGCTGGCAGCTTCTATATAGCATCTGATTCCAAAGGGTAAACTATATTACTTTGAAATGCAAGGAGGAAGACTTGAAGAGCCTAGGGTTCCATAACAAATAAAGGATGTCTGGTAGAATCCTAGGCTATTGTGAGTCAGAATAGAATTTAATAATTGTATGGTCAGAACATTTTTGCAATAGAGTAAATCTTGTCTTATAGTCTCTCTTATTCTTGAAATCTTGAACAATGATATGTAATCATTTACATTTACTTTAGTATTGGTGGATTGTTCAAAATAAATGAAAATGTCTGCTTGATTTTGTGCTTCAAGTTATCAGAAATTAAAATTCTGTCAATGGTCAATTCAACACATGAGCTTCAATTGTTATTTTTTTATTTATTTTTGTATGCGTTTGAATGTACTGTCTGCATGTAGGTCTGTGCACCCGTGTCGTGCAATGCCGCAGAGGTCAGAAGAGGGAGTAGGATTCCCCTGGAACTGGAGTTAAAGACGGTTCTCAGCAGTCATGAGGGTGCTGGGGATTGAACCCGGGTCCTCTGCAAGAGCAGTTAGTGCTCTTAACCACTAGGCCATCTCTCTAGCCCTCAATTGTTATTTTTAAATTGTTATTCAGATGCAGCACATGGGTAGTACCTGCTGCCTATGACCACCGTATAAAGTGTGGAGATGTTAAAGGAGATGAGAGATTGTTAAGTAGGATCTTTTTATCCTTAATTTTTATTGAGCTTTTGTACATGTCATATAACATTTCTTAATCAAATTTAGACCCCCACCCATACCCCCATCACCAGAATTCATGCATTCTGCCATACATGTTAAGTCCCGTCTTGCATCTTTTTCGCAGTCTTTTTTAACTTTTTTGATACAGAAGTTTACAGTTTTGGTCAGTTCTTTGAACAAGTCTTTTTTGTCATTGTTGTTACTCTTTAACTGTTGTATTACTCCATCCAAATCTGTATGTAGATATATATACAGATAATCATCTAGATATATCAGTTATTGTTTTCTGTTTGTTTTTTTTTCTTCTCCTCTTTTTTTCTTTATAGAGAAGATAGAGAGAGTCTAGACATGACCCAAAATTACAAACTCTGAAAATAAACTCAAGGTGAATTCCAAAAATTTTAGAATGGAACTCTTCACCAGTGACCCATCTGACAAAGGTTCAACATCCAGAAGTCACTTTTTTATGTTTAGGGGGTTCACATTTTTTCTTTTAATTTTATATAACTCTAAAATATTAATATATGCCTTCCACCCATATACATTAATTACCATGCCTGAAAGTAAGTGGTAAGTTAATTCTAGGGCTCATTAAGATATTCATATTATAACATCACAGTTGCTTTCAGATAGAAAGAAATATAACAATAACATTGTTCGGCTTTTCCTTCAATTGTGGGATTTGGTACTAGCATCCACAAATTAGGGAAACCATTCCCTGTTTGATTTTTGGGGACTGTGTTACTTCACTTAGCATAATGGCTCCGAGTTCCATCTATTTACCTGCAAATCTCTTGATGTCATCTTTCTTTACCACTGCCTAGAACTCCATTGTGTAGATGTACCACATTTTTGTTATCCAGTCCTCAGTTGAGGGGCACCTTGGTTGGTTCCAACTCTTTGCTATTGTGGAAAGAGCTGCAATAAACATAGACGTGCATTTATCTTTGGAGCAAGATGACATGAACTTTGCAGGTAAATGGGTGGAACTTATGCTAAGTGGAGTAACACAGTCCCAGGAAAACAAGCTGGGAATGGCTTCCCTCATTTTTGGATGCTATCATCAAATCCCCAGATGAAAGGCAAGCTGAAAAACATCATTGTTATATTTCTATTTATCTGAAAGCAACTATGTTGTTATAATATAAATCTCTTAATTGGCTCTAGAATCGATCCAAGATTTACTTTCAGACTCTTTAATTACTGTATATGTGTGGAAAGTATGTATTCATACTTTAGAGAAATATAAAATTGAAGGAGGAAAATGTGAATTCCTGAACATAAAAAAAAGACTGAGAGAAAGATGAATGCATGAACTGGGGTGAGGTGTGGGGAAGGGAAAGGGGAATATGTCTAAATTGAACTGAAAAATGATGTCTGAAATACACAGAACATCAATAAAAGCATAAAAATAAAATAAAATGTGATCGTTTAACTTCCTTTTTTCTGATTAGTATTCCTTTAATTTCTTTCTCTTATGTTATTGCCCTAGCAAGAGTTTCAAGCACTATATTGAAGAAGAGTACCAATAAAGAGCAGCCTTGCCAGGTTCTCACCTTTAAGGGGAATGGTTCTAATTTTTCTCCATTTAGTATCATGTAAGCAGGATCTTTTTTTTAGTACTTTTTAAAAATTTTTATTTATTTTTGTATGTGTATGAATGTACTGTCTGCATGTACGTTTGTGCACCCATGTCATGCAATGCCACGGAGGCCAGAAGAGGGTCTTGGATTCCCCTGGAACTGGAGTTCTCCTGGAATTGGAGTTACAGACGGTTCTTAGCCGCCATGTGGGTGCTGGGGATCGAACCCAGGTCTGCTGCAAGATCAGTTGGTGCTCTTAACCGCTAGGCCATCTCTCCAGCCCATAAGCAGGGTCTTTTAAATAAAGGCACAGTTTGCAATAAGAAAGGAGGAATCATTCCTAATCACATTTGAATATGCCTCTTTTGGTTTAAATAGACTACTTATACTATTCCAGTGCTTTCATACTTTTAAATTTTACATATGATAAAATTATTTTATAATGAGCTAAATCAATTTTCCTATAAGAATGCAATGACTTTAAAAGTCTATAAATTTCTCCTGACTCTAAATTATTTTATGTCTTTCTCTTTATTATAGTATTAGCTTTCCAGAAGAAAATCCTTCATCTTGGTGTTAGGTCAGGCATTAAGAAACACCAGTTGGGCTGGAGAGATGGCCTAGCGGTTAAGAGCACCGACCGCTCTTGCAGAGGACCCGGGTTCGATCCCCAGCACCCACATGGCGGCCGAGAACCGTCCGAAACTCCAATTCCAGGAGGAATCCGACAACCTCTTCTGACTTCCACGGCATTGCACGACATGGGTGCACAAACTTGCATGCAGATAGTACATTCATACACATAGAGAAAAAAAAAAAAAGATAACCCGTTTACTTTTTTTTTTTTTTTTTTTTTTTTTTTTTTTTTTTTGTCTTTTTTGAGACAGAGGTCTCCCTGTAGCCCCAGTGCTTCCTGTGAAAACCCCCACTCTCTCTGTAGACCTAGGTGCTGCCTTGAACTACAAAGATCCGCTGCCTACTGACTCCTCAAGTGTAGGATTTATAACGGGCGTTTGCCACCACCATGCCTGGCTACTTTTGAAATCATTTTAATTAAGGCACAACACAAAAAGATTTGTGTGTGGGATGTCGTTTAACAAAGAACTTTTTTATTTAATATTATATACCATACAGCAATGAATATAGCCATATGATATGGTATATATGATATTGTTACTGCTTTCATAATATGGAGACTTGGTATATACCATGGTATAGTTTAAAAACAGTTTAGATATATGTAGTAGAGTCTGGGCAAGACATTGATTTGCTTAAAGAGTGACAGAGCACTTTATCGGCCTGGTCTTAATAGATAATGGGAGTGTAATAGAGATCAAGCTATGTGCTTAAACTTTGTTTTTTAAAACATTTTTATTGAAGTTATGTTCATTTCATACATCGTTTCTCAGTCCAATCTAGACTCATATTGTCTTCCACGCCCCCCACCCCACCTGAGTTCATGAACCTTGCCATCCCTGCCCTGTATCTTTTTCTGATTCTTTTCACAGTTTTTTTTTTTTTCAAAGCAGAGGATTATTGTCCTTCGGAGAACTTTACTGTTTCAGTCGGTTCCCTGTCCCTGTTCCTCTGCTGTTGCTCCCTCCAATCTGTACCACTTCAACATACATATATAGATACTAATATATATATATATGTCACACCTATACTAAAATTACATCATCTGTACACAAGCTGTCATTTCCATATTGTATTTCAAGATTCACATTTTTCCTTTTTTAAGTTTATACTACTGTAAAATATGCCTACATATCCCCCATCCATATACAAGATTCCAAAGTCTAAAAATAAGTGGTGGGTTAATTCTATAGCCTGTCAAGGGATTTACATTATCAGAGCATAGTTGCTTTCAGGGAAAGGGGTATATAATATTGATGTTGCCCAGTTTGCCTTACAACTAAGTGCTTGGTGCTAGAATCCACAAATGAGAGATACCATTCGTCATTTGCTTTTCTGGGACGGTTACTTTTTTACTTACTACCTAGGTGGGTAATAGCCACAGAAAAACAGCTTTGTTCTTGAGCTTCTGGGGAGTAAAGTGAGAAGAATACTTCTCTGCACCTCAGAGTTTTCTGAGAAGCTTAAGTGAGCCAATGTGCTTAGCATGCTGCCAGGCAGAACTGTAAGTGCACAATCAGTATTCCCTGCTATTTTCTGCTCTCCTAGGTGGTTGTGGAGTCTCAAAGAACCTACTGTTGCTCTGAGACTGGGCTTCTTTCTTTCTTTCTTTCTTTCTTTCTTTCTTTCTTTCTTTCTTTCTTTCTTTCTTTCTCTCTCTCTCTCTCTCTCTCTCTCTCTCCCTCTCTCCCTCTCTCCTTCCTTCCTTCCTTCCTTCCTTCCTTCCTTCCTTCCTTCCTTCCTTCCTTCCTTATTCCTTCTCTCTTTTTGAGACAGAGTCTCATTGTATAGCCTCAGCTGGCCTGGACTCACACAGATCCACCTGTTTCTGCTTTCTGAGTTCTGGAATTAAGTTTCTTGCACTACCACACCACTGCACCTGGATTGAGACCCAGCTCTTGAGAGAATCTCAGCTCTATCCTCTTTAGTACTGAGAAAGAATAAACAAATTTCAGACCTGAAACATAAATGTGTCTCCCAGAACTTAACCCCAAGGCCACTGTAACCCTGCACTTCTGAGTAAGAATATATCAAAACCCAAATAATATGAATGAGGTATGAAGCATATGGGTTCCAGACATATTTTATTTAATTTTTGTTAAGAACTTACACCATAGGTATATACTGGGTTGTTTCCATGTCTGTTTCTACTTGTAAAGACAATTCGCTTCTGAAATATAGATTTAATGATTATTATTTTCAAGGTCTTTAGGATTTGTTAAATGTGTTATGGATTCTAAGAATAAGAGTATAGGATGCTAGTGAATCACAGAATTAAACTTATCCACTATGCGAAGACTAAAATATTCAGAGACCTGACCCTTTGAGTCAGTATCTAATGCACAGAGGCACAGTGACAGAGCTAGAGTCCTGCATATCCAGTCAATGAGTATTAGATATCATGGACACTTATATCCTCAAGACATTCAAATTTTAATTGAATTAAAACTGTTAAAAGACATTTTATAAGGAAGTTTCCATAATCTTCTATAAACATAAAACAGGCATAAAAAATAACTCATTTCAAAGGGGGTTAATAAAAATTTAAATTCTCAAAAGAGATTTCAGATATATAATATATTGATAATTGGAAATATAAAATGGTTTTCTTGATTGATATAAGAAATGTTTTCTCCAAATTGGCACAACCAGTTACATCTTCAAAATACAATAAGCTTTTCTTGTGCTCCCCAAACCAGAAATGTGCGACTCAGCAGAAGCTCACTCTAAGTTCTCATTTCCTTATAAAGATGCTAGTTATGGAAGACAGTGAAGGATGGACAACCAGGGAAGTCAGATAGCCTCAGAAGGATTCTCAGAGTGACACTCAGGCTGCAGTGAATGGCTGTTGTGTGTTAAACTGTATTTGGCATAGTGAGACCCTGTTTCAAAAAGACCAAAATAAATAAATAAATAAATAAATAAATAAATAAAATTCATATTTTGAAATTCTTCCTCCCACCTTAATTTCTTTTTTTTTTTTTTTAATGTGTATGAGTGTACTGTCTGCATGTAGGTTGGTGCACCCATGTGGTGCAATGCCTCGGAGGTCAGAAGAGGGTGTCGGATTCCCCTGGAACTGGAGTTAAAGATGGTTCTTAGTTGCCATGTGGGTGCTGGGAATTGAACCCAGGTCCTCTGCAAGAGCACTCTGTGCTCTTAACCACTGAGCCATCTCTCCAGCCGCCCCTACCTTAATGGCTTTATTTGGAGATAGCTTTTTTTAATAGAGGGAATCAAGTGAAGATGCAGTCAACAGCATGGACACCAACTCAATATGACTTATGTCTCTGTAAGAAGAGGAATTTTAGATGAGGAATGCAGAGGAAAGTTCACATCAAGACATAGGGAAGAGGTGGCCATTTACCAGCCACAGAGATGTCTGGAACAGACCTTCCCTTGTAGCCCTTGGAAGAAGCCAACCCACACAGCCTGACCTCAGACATCTAGCCTCCAGAACTGCACAATAATAAATGTTGAAGCCGCCCAATTTGAGATACTTTTGTTACTATAGCCATTAGAACAAATATTTAGTAACCACTCATTTAAAACAGAAAAGTTTAGTGTTTTGTTGACTACAAAGACTCAGCTAACAAATAATAATATAATAATATAAAGGATGAAGCGATAATGCCTTAAGGCAAGAAAAAATGACAGAGAGAAAAAAGAAAGATAGAAAAAGTGAGAAAATACCTCAAATTTACCCATACATGCAACTATCATACATATATTGTACATACATATGAAATGCTCTTGGCAGTTGCTAAAAATGATTCAAGTCCACGATTACTGATGTCTACCTCTAATTTTTTTCAACCATAAATGATGAACATTTTCCTGGATAATTCATTTCCCTAGCCCTAAGAAGTAGCTTTTCCAAACAAGAATCTTAGCTTTCTCTAGGTAAAAAACAAAAACAACCCCCCTCCAATTTCAAGTAGTGAAGCTAAGTCATAGGTGTTTTATTGGGGGGCATGTGTTTGTGCATGTGTGTGTGTTTGTGTGTGTGTGCACGCACCCATGTGTGTGTGTGTGTGTGTGTACGTGCATCCATGCATGTGTGTTCTATGCCTATGTAAGTGTGCTCACCCATGTGTAAATGAGTGGAGGCCAGGTGTTGATGTCAGTGTATTTATGCATTGTTCTTCACCTGATTTTTTGAGACGATTTGCACTGAACCCCGAGCTTGCTGTTTCAGCTAGACTGGCCAGCAAATCCTTGTTATCCACCTGTCTGTACTTGCCAGCTCAGTGCTGGAGTTAAAATGTGTTGTGCTCTGTTTTTTTTTTCCCTTGGCTGACAGGATTTGAAGCAGCAAGTGCTTCACCAAACGAGACATCTTCCCAGCCCAACTGTAGTTTTTATTTGTCAACTTTTGACAACTTGGCCTTACAAGAATCATGTGAGCAAGATAAGTCTTATTTGCTGAAAATATAGAAGTTAAAAGTATGCTTTTAACTTACCTTTTTGCTACAGTAAAAATTGCCACATTCTAGTATGGCATAAATATCTTTTACAGACTCCTGAGATTTGATTTAGTACTCATAAGTACAAATAATTTCACGGTTTTGGGATAATATGCTTTAAGAATTATTCTGAACTTTCACTTTGATACCTGTGGGAAAATTTTATTTTTATGTTGTATAATCTGTAAGTGTTATGGTTAGAGACATGTGGGGTAAGGAGGGCTTGAGAACAAAAGAAAAGGACTGGGTTGGAATATGTTGCAGTGACCATCTACTGCAATATATATATATATTATAGTTATGATGTATATATTTTTTTTTCATTTTTTAATTGATGCTTTGTGTATTTCATACATCATTTTCCAATTCGGTTCAGGCATATTTCCCTTTCCCTTCCCCCGACCCCCACCCCACCCTGCCAGATCATGCATTCTGCCATAACTTTTCTGCATCTTTCTTCAGGTTTTTTTTTTCATTTTTTAACAATAAGTGATAATTTATGAGTACAAGCATCCTTCATGTAAAACCAATTATGCAGCAGTTGTGCCCAAACCCACACAGCCCAAGGGTCCCACCATCCAGCAGGGGGGCTTGTATGCTCAATCAAGTTGATCAAATGAGTGTCCAGACTATATTGCTGGTTTCACCATTCACCCCAATCGAGCCCTTACATTCTACCACACCCCTTCTTCCGCAGATTTTTCCCTAGGTTTAGAAAAGTGCATAGGTGGATGAGAAGCAAAACAGTCTATTTCTGGCTGGATGTTGTCTTGGACTCTCGTACATTTCTGGCTGTTTCCTTTCATGGGCTGACAGTTTGTCCAGGAATAACCTTTGTTCCTACTAATGAAGCACAAGCAAATTAGATATATAGGTATTCTAAAAAGCAGTAATTGTTATGGTAGGTTAATTTGGTAAGACACAGATGTTTGTATGGTATGTTATCCATGAGAATTACATTTTGTTCTGTTAAATTGACAGGGTCTTACTGTGGTTATAAATCTCTAACCATTAGAGGATGTAAGCTTGTGGCTATCAGCCGTGGGTATTCCTCCAAGGAGAGAGCTAATAGTCAATTAGATTTGGGATATACAGGCATATGGCTGCATCTGCTGCACAGTATTTCCAGGCAGGTGAGGTGTAGCTGGTGTTGTGGTACGGAGGAGTCTTTCTTGACTCAAGGAGACCCATATTTGCTTTATTGGTTTAGTGGCCTTTGGTAACACTCTCTGGTATTCCAGAGACCGTCTGTACACTTGCATGTGTGGTCTACACATACATCTTTCCCATGTTAATGTCAGGTCTTTGGCCACATGGCCTTATCGCCTCTCTTCCTTGCAGGTTTATCCCAGTTTGAGGCAAGGAGCCTTTACCTTTTGTGGGGGCTTGGATCCTGTGTCCTTGGCAGAATAATCCATTGCTGATGTCAGAGCTCCTGAATTGATATATTTTGCTTAAGTGCACAGCTTAAGGAGACTTTAGTATTATATTTGTTTCTGAATAGAGAATAATCCTTTTCACAGTTCCTATGTCTATTAGTGAATTAAAGAAGGCAGTTTTACTGGTTTTATAAAGAGATTACTCTATAACAGTTGGCTCCAATTTACAGTTGGAGATCGACCTCAATTCATCATATTTCTCCTTGTCTATGGGGGGAGGTAAGAAAGTCTCTTGTATTAAAACCTTTGCAGCACCTAGAAGGTAAGTTTCGGACTCATTATAAATAGTTGTTACAAGTAGGATCCACAGAGGGGTTTGATGTTTGTAACAATCTTTGGCTTTTCTTCCTTTCAATGTTCAGATGGGCCAACCTTTCTGTTGACACTTTCTGGTACAGCCTACTCAGTGCAAAGCTGTATCTTTTCTTTCTCATTAAGCCTTTACTGTGCTATATTTTAAGAAGCATGGGAGAACCTGATCAAAGTAGACAGTGATAACAATTGAAGAAAACATTAGGATATAGGATGGATTTACAAGAAATCTTCACCAACCATGAACACAAATTGCGAATAAAGAAGTAACCCAGCCTGGGCATCGTGGCCCATGCCTTTAATCCCAGCACTTGGGAGGTAAAGGCAGGAGGATCTTTATGAGTTCAAGGCCAGCCTGGTCTACAGAGCAAGTTCCAGGACAGCTGGGGCTACAGGGAGATCCTGAAAGAAAAAAAAAGAACAAAATTAGTGGGCTGGAGATATGGTTCAGTGGTTAAGAGCATCGACTGCTCTTGCAGAGGACCCAGGTTCGATTTCCAGCACCCACGTGGTGGCTAAGAACCATCTTTACTCCATTTCCAGGGGATCAGACACCCTCTTCTGACCTCCACAGTATTGCATGACACGGATGCACCAACCTACATGCAGACAGTACACACACACATACACACACACACACACACACAATAAAATGAGTTACATAAACATAATTTTAAGTAATTTTTAATGTGTCATGCACATTCACTTTTACATTACCAATCATAATAATTTAGATATGTGAGATTCAAATACATACAATAATGTATCTCTTTAATCCTAGCTTTGATATTAGAATCAGTAATACAATTGTTGGGCCTGCTGTGATGAAGGAAACTCAGTAGAGTGCTTGGTAGGCAACCATAAGGACCTGAGTTTGAATCCTAGCACCCTTATAAAAGCCAGGTGTGGCAGTGTGAACCTAAATTTCAGTGTTAGAAAGGTGGAAACCAGATAATCCTTGAACATTGCTGGCCAGAGAGTCAAGGTGATCAGAGAGCTCTATGTGTAGTGACAGACCCTGTCTTGAAAAAGTAATTTTAGTGCTGGCACAGGGGCTCAGATGGTGAGATGGCTAATCTTAGTTTTCAATTTGACTAGATCTGGAATCAACTAAAAGAAATCTTCTGAAGAATCATGTGGAGGAGGTTCTTGCTTAGCTTATTCAAAGTGAGAAGAAATAGCCTAAATGTGGCCAGCATGCTTTGGTTGAAATACAGATAAAAGGACATGGAAGGAGGAAAGTTCTGTTTTTTTGCTTGCTTCCTTGTTTGCTTGCTTGCTTGCCTACACTCTAACCTGCTGTTGTCACTACTGCATTCATTTGAAGACACTCAGGCTAGCTTCTTCATGCTTCCAACATACACTGAAGACCAGCAGCTCTCTAAGAATCCTTCAGATCTCAGTTGCCAGACTGGGATTGTTGAGATATCCAGACTGATGGACTGAACAACTATCAGATTTTTAGGTTCTCTTGTATGAGCAGCCACTGTTGGACAACCAAGACATATCATGTAAGACAATCTAGAAAAATCTCATTATCGGGGCTGGAGAGATGGCCTAGCGGTTAAGAGCGCCGACCGCTCTTACAGAGGACCCGGGTTCAATCCCCAGCACCCACATGGCGGCCGAGAACCGTCTGAAACTCCAGTTCCAGGGGAATCCGAGACCCTCTTCTGACCTCCGCGGCATCGCACGACACGGGTGCACACACCTGCACGCAGACAGTACATTCATACACATACCGAAATAAATAAAAAAAATTAAAAAAAAAAGAAAAATCTCATTATCTATCTATCTATCTATCTATCTATCTATCCATCTATCTATCTATCTATCACTGTGTGTGTGTTTGTGTGTGTGTGTGTGTGTGTGTGTTTGTGTTTGTGTGTGTGTGTGTGTGTGTGTGTGTAGTCTAACAGTTCTTTTCCTTTGGAGAACTTTGACTAATGCAGATTATGGTACCAGAAGTAGAGGATTGCTGTAATAAACCTAACCAGGTGGATTTTATGCCTTTGGACACTTTTGTGAAAGGATGTTGAACTTTGGTCTAGAAAAAGCATTGAATATTTGAACAAAAGCTTAATTGGCTATTCTAGTGGGAGACTGGAACATAAGAATAATGAAAGAAATGTGGACAGTAGAGATCTGGCTTATGAAGCTTCAGAGGGAAAGGGACTCTCTCAGAAATGTACTGGGACCATTCAGGTTAAGTTTTGGCAAGTAATCTGTTTACATTCTGCTGTTTATGAGAACTCTCATTAGTATGAACTAAAAAGTAATGGACTGATTACTTTGATGGATGAAATTTCAAGACGTGATAGCATTGAGAGTGTGGCCTGATTATCACTGAGTACTGCAGAGATACAATGAAAAACGGCAGCAAGAAGGTCAGAAAGAAGTAAAAATGTGCAGTTTATAGAGAAAAAGAATACTAAGAACCTTAAAGTTTCCATCAAGCCTGTGCTAAAAAAGGCTGTAATTGTTAAAGAGGTTGGTGCCATTCAAGAGTCCCACCCCTTTTGCAGTGGAACAATGAGAAAGTTCTGAGAACAAAATCTAAGAGAGTTTAAGGGGTTTCTTGCTGTCAGTAAACAACTACTTACAGAAGTTTGTCACCAGCTTTTGTATACAGAAGCTGCTCCAACCATGGTTTAAAGAGTCCCAGACTTTTTGATAGTGTCATTCACTTGATATGTGTACTGAAGAAAGTTTGAGGGATCTTAGATTATTCCATTGTGGTATCAGAGAGAAGCTGACACCATGGAATGTGTGATAGTGTAGTAGTTCCTGCAAGCAGGACCTGAGAGGTCAAGGGATGAAACTGTGATGGTGAAACATGGGTTGTAATGAAGACCCCGAGATGTTGGAGAAGTGTTCTGATACATCTTTCAAGGAGAGGTACATATACAGATGAGAAACAGCCCAGGAGAGAGTTGTATGTTGTGATACTGATTGCCAATTTCAGTGATTTGTGAATACAAGAACAGATTGCATAATATTTTAAGTTTGAAGTTTGAAACTCAAGCTCCAAATGTGCTAATCGGCCTGTTGGGTTTCAACTTGCTTTGTTCTATTTTGTTCTTACTACGCCCCCATTCCTCACTTTAGGAGTAGGAATGTGCATTTTGTGGCATCGTATGTTAGAAGTGTATAATTTGTTTGAATGTTGGTTTGTTTTGTCTTTTGGGGGGAAGGTGGGTGAGGAGAATCACATTTAAGAGATTGCTTTGAGTCTTAGAAAAGAGTTTGGAATCTTGACCAAGGTTGAGACTATACAAGTCTATGGGGACATTTAAAGTTAGACTAAATGCATTGTCCAAGCATTTAGTCTAACTTTAGATGGCCATGACTTATGGAGACCATATGTACAGTGTAGTGGTTTGAAGGAGAGATGTCCTCCATAGGTTCACATATTTATCTCTGGGTCACTAGTTAGTGGCATTATTGGGAAGGTTATGGAATCTTTAGAGAGTGGTATCTTACTGGAGGAAATATGTCTTTGAACATGAGATTTAAGGGTTATTAGTCTGGCTTACTTCACTCTTCCCTCCCTTTGCATTCTGTATATGGATGAAGTGTGATCATCCGGGTTCTTACGTCTGCCTCCATAACTTCCCTGCCTGCTTCCATGTTTTTCCTGCCATGATAGACATTATCCATCAAGAAGTATAAGCTAAAATAAACTTTTTCTCCTCTATATTGCTTTTGGATATGGCATTTTCTCATAGTAACAAAAATAATACAAAGGGAAATTGCACTCACCTTATAAGCACATGCAAGGGGAGGACTCACTATCCATGTTTGTTCTAGGATCTTTATGTGTACATTGTGGCATCTGCCCTTACACACACACACACACACACACACACACACACACACCACACAAAACACACATAAAAATTTAAAACTAGGACGTAGACAGCACAACACCAGTATTTGCCCAGGTGAGGCCCACCTGCCACCTTGCTGCTTTGCACAACCCCCTGGCCTGTGGAGGCTTGGTGACTCACAGACAGCAGGCCAACAGGCTACTGTGCACAGGCCAAAGTAGAACCCCCCCAACCTGGTGGAGCTGTGGTGCAGAGGATCTAGCAGGTGCGGTATTAGTGATTCTAGTCAATGCTGAGGTTCCAGTATCCTAACAAATAAAGGAACAAATAAACAAACAAATCCACATGCCAAAGACACAAAGAAATAGGAAAAGCTCACAATTAATCCACACCGAACTCTACCAACCTGACAGAAGATTCCTACAATGAGATCTCCCTGGAAGGAAACCAAGACAAAGACCTTAGAAGAACAGTTGTAGACATATTCAGAGAACTCAAAGAATATAAAGAACAAATCAGAGAACGAAGGGGAGAAAATGACAAACTCCAGAAGGAAGTGGAAACACTGAAAAGATCCCAGGCTGAAATGAAAAAAGAAAGGGAACAATGAAACAAGGAGCTACAAGATGAGAATGACAGGCTCCAGAAGGAAGTGGAAATACTAAAGAAATCACAGGTTGAAATATAAAAGGAAGTTGAATATTCATCCAATCAAGAGGAAAGGATGGGAAAAAGTCTCAGAAACAGAGTGGGAGAAGCAGAAAAAAGAATTTCAGACCTGCGGGATAACATGGAGCAACTAGAATGCTTAAGTAAAGATTATGAAAAATTAAAAAAAAACACAAGAGTGGAACAACCAAGAAACGTGGGACACTATGAAAAGACTAAACCTCTGAATCACAGGGATAGTGGAAGGAGAAGAATCCCAAGACAACACTATTGACCAGATCTTCAATAGGATAATAGAAGAAAATTTCCCCAAGCTGAAAAAAGACAAACTCATACAAATACAAGAAGCACATAGAACATCAAATATACTGGCACAAAAACAGACCTGTTGACCAGTGGATCAAAACTGAAGATCCAAACGAGCACATGCAATTTCAGCCATCTCATATTTGACAAGGGGGCCAAGAATACACAATGGAGAAAAGACAGCATCTTCAGCAAGTGGTGTTGGCAAAACTGTATCACCACTTGTAGAAGAATGAAATTAAACCCCTACCTCTTGCCCTGTACAAAAGTCAACTCCAGATGGATTAAAGACCTCAACCTGAAATCCCAAACTCTGAAGGTGATAGAAGAAAAAGTTGGCAGCAGACTACAGGACATAGGCATAGGAAAAGACTTCCTAAATCAGACAGCAGCTGCACAAGAATTAAGGTTGACAATTGACAAATGGGACCTCATTAAACTCAAAAGCTTCAAAAGAAGCAATCAAGGAAGTGGAGAGAAATCCCACAGAGTGGGAGGAAGCCTTAACCTCAGATAATCTGACAAAGCATTGATTTCCAGAATATATAAATTACTCAAAAAACAAAGAA
Organism: Rhizomys pruinosus; assembly: GCA_009823505.1. Lineage (NCBI taxonomy): Eukaryota > Metazoa > Chordata > Mammalia > Rodentia > Spalacidae > Rhizomys > Rhizomys pruinosus. The sequence continues at coordinate 717,577 of VZQC01003927.1, read as the reverse complement.
GAAAACAAATGACCCACTCAATAGATGGAACAGAGACTTCACCAGTGAGGAATTAGAGATGGCTGAAAAACATCTTAAGAAGTGTTCAACATCATAAATCATTAAGGAAATGCAAATCAAAACCACTCTAAGATATCATCTTACTCCAATAAGACTGGCTAGGATCAAGAAAACAAATGATACCAAGTGCTGGAGAGGTTATGGGGAAAGAGGAACACTCATCCACTGCTGGTGGGAATGTAAACTCATACAGCCACTATGGAAAGCAGTGTGGAGAACTCTTGGAAGACTTGGAATGAACTTGCCACCTGACCCAGCCATACCACTCCTGGGCATGTACCCACAAGACTCATCTTACTTCAGAGATACATGTACAGCCATGTTTATTGTAGCTCTCTTCACAATAGCAAGGAGCTGGAACCAACCCAAGTGCCCCTCAACTATCGAGTGGATAGAGAAAATGTGGTACATCTACACAGCGGAGTTCTATGCAGTGGTAAAGAAAGATGACATCATGAGCTTTGCAGGTAAATGGCTGGAGCTAGAAGATATCATGCTGAGTGAAGTAACACAGTCCCAGAAAAACAAATGATGACTGGTATCCCTCATCTGTGGATGCTAGCACCAATTACCTAATTGTATGGCAAACTGAGCAACGTCAATGTGATCTGAAAACAACTGTGCTCTTATCTTGTGAATCCCTTAAAATATAATAAAAATAATAAATAATAAAAAATAAAATTAAAATTAAAAATAATAAATAATAAAAAATAAAATTAAAAATAAAAATAATAAATAATAAAAAAATAAAATTAAAAAAGAACATCAAGGGCTGGAGAGATGGCCTAGCGGTTAAGAGCGCCGACCGCTCTTACAGAGGACCCGGGTTCGATCCCCAGTGCCCACATGGCGGCCGAGAACTGTCTGAAACTCCAATTCCAGGAGAACTCCAGTTCCAGGGGAATCCGAGACCCTCTTCTGACCTCCGCGGCATTGCATGACACGGGTGCACAAACTTGCATGCAGACAGTACATTCATACACATACGGAAATAAATAAAATTAATAAAAAAAATTAAAAAAAAAGAACATCAAATATACAAGCCCAGAAAAAAATTCACCATGCCATATAATTGTTAAAAGGCTAGATGCTCAAAACAAAGACAAAATACTGAAAGCCACAAGAGAAAAACAAGAAGTTACATATAAGGGGAAACCGATCAGTATTACACCTGACTTCTCAATGCAAACTATGAAAGCCAGAAGAATGTGGACCAAAGTATTCCCAGTGCTAAATGACTTTAGATGCCAACCCAGATTACTACAGCCAGAAAAAATGTCAGTTATAGCTGAAGGAGAGAGAAAAATCTTTCATGACATAAAGAAGATGAAAGAATACATGTCTAAAAAACACTTCAGAAAATCCTCAAAGCAACCCAAAGTACAGAGGAAAGGAGCAAGTATCCCTAAGCAATTAAAGAGAGAAATTAACAAAAACATAAGAGTGAATACAAACCTAGACCAAGAATGCAGACAAAAAATAAGTTGAGAGCTGGGCATGGTGGCACATGCCTTTAATCCTAGCACTTGGGAGGCAGAGGCAGGTGGATCTTTGTGAGTTCAAGACCAGCCTGGTCTACATATAGAGTTCTAGGACAGGTAGAGCTACAGGGAGACACTGTCTCAAAAAGACCAAAAAATAAGTTGAAAAAAGCAACACACATCTCTCAATAATAACCTTAAATATTAATCATCTAAACTCCCCAGTCAAAAGTCATAGACGAGGAGAATGGATTAGGAAACAGAATCCTTCTACATGCTGTCTATAAGAAACCCATTTCACCCTCAAGGACAGACACCACTTTAGAGTGAAAGGATGGGAAAAAATATTCCAAGCGAATGGTACCAAGAAAGAAGCAGGAGTGGCTATTCTAATTTCAGACAAAATAGACCTCAGAGTAAAATTAATCAGAAGAGCCAAAGAGGATAATTACATCCTTATCAAAAGAGCAATTAACCATGAAGACTTCACAATCCTAAATGTTTATGCACCAAACTCTGGTGCACCTAACTTTATAAACACTACTCTGCAGGACCTCAAGACACAGATTAATCCCAGCACACTGATTGTGGGGGACTTCAATACTCCACTGAGCCCCTTGGATTGATCAACAGGATAAAAAAAAATAGAGAGACATCGGAACTGAACAATACAATACACCAAATGGGCCTCACAGACATCTACAGAATATTACACCCAAACACCAGAGAATATATTTTCTACTTAGCACCTCGTGGAACATTCTCCAAAATCAACCACATACTGGAACAAAAAAGAAATCTCAGCAAATACAAAAAGACTGAAATTATTTCATACATTCTATCAGACCACAGTAAAATAAAGCTCAATATGAACACCAGAATAAGCCCAACTAGCTACCAGAACACATGGAGTCTAAACAACCCAATTCTGAATAATGAATGGCTCAGGGAAGAAATAAAGAGTGAAATAAAAGTATTAATGGAACTGAACAAAAAAGACAATACAACACAACAAAACCTGTTGAATACTTTAAAAGCAGTCTTATGAGGGACATTTATAGTCCTGACTGCCTACATTAAAAAAAAAAAACAGAAATGGAATAAATAAAGGATCTAACAGTGCAGCTACAAACACTTGAGAGACAACAACAAATGAACCCTAGACCAAACAGACAGGAAGAAATAACAAAAATCAGAGCAGAAATCAATGAAATAGAAACAAAGAAAACAATACATAGAATCAATGAATCCAAAAGCTGGTTCTTTGAAAAGATAAACAAACTAGACAGACCTCTAGCCCAGTTCACCAAAACAAAGAAAGAGCAACGCCAAATCAATAGTATTTGTAATGAAAGGGGGAACATCACAACAGACAAAGAAAAGATCCAGACAATCATAGGAGAATAATTCGAAAACCTATGCTCTACTAAATTTGAAAACCTAAGAGAAATGGATGAATATCTGAAATCCTTGGAACCAACAAAGCTTAACCAAGAAGAGATTGAAGTTTAAACAGACCCATAATATTTGAGGAAATTGAAGATGTAATACCCCCCCCCAACTAAAAAAAAAAAAAAAAACCCAGGCCCAGATGCTTTCACAGCAGAATTCTATAAAATATTCAAAGAGGTCTTACAGCCATTACTACTCAAATGGTTCAGAAGGATATAGAGGGAAATCTCCCATATTCCTTCTATGAAGCCAGCATCACTCTAATACCAACACCAGGCTAAGATACAACCCAAAAAGAAAGCTATAGATCCATCTCACTAATGAACATAGATGCAAAAATTCTCAACAAAATACTTGCAAATCACATACAGACTCACATCAAAAAGATCATCCATCATGACTAAGTTGGATTCATACCAGAGATGCAGGGATGGTTCAATATATGTAAATCAATAAATATCATAAGACACATAAATGGACTGAAAGACAAATAACACATGATCATATCAATTGATTCAGAAAAAGCCTCTGACAAGATCTAGGATCCATTTATGTTTAAAGTTCTAGAGGAAATTGGACTGAAGGGAACATTGTTCAACATGATCAAAGCCATATATAGCAAACCCATTGCCAACATCATCCTAAATGGAGAAATATTGGAACCATTTCCCTTAAAGGCAGAAACCCAGCAAGGCTGCCCTCTATCACCACTTCTCTTCGACATAGTGCTAGGCCAATAAGACAAGAGAAGGGAATTAAAGGAGTACAGTGACAGTGATAGTAGGAGTAAGGGGGAGGGATGACTAAAATTAAATTATATTAGGAAAAGTCATAATGAAACCTATAACTATAGAAGCTTCTTAAAGTATATACATTATGAAAAGAGATTAAAAGGAATTACCTTATAGCAGGGGGAGGGGTGTTGGCCCTTCTAGACACCATGGATTAGCAAAGTAAAATCCCAATGCCAGGAATGGACTCCCTCTTTTGAAGTAGTTGACCACAGGTCTCCCATAGATGCTTTAACAATACTGGCCATTGTCACTGATTTTCGTTTTCCTCCACAACTTGATGGTAAGAAACTATTACTGAAGACACTACATACCTGAGCTGTAGAACAAACAAGGAGAAATAAAAATGGTGCTGACTTCCCAGCCTCATCTCTACTGGCTAGCTTCCATAATGATGGAAGTTGCTATGCATGCTACCTGAAGAAAATAGTAATCATCAGCCTTACCCAGCTATAAATCCTGTGAGTTCTGAAAACTTGGCTGGCAATAAGTGCCAACTGGTTCAACAGTAGCACAAATATTATGGTAGTAACTAACCACTTTAATACATTTAAGGTATGCTTCATAATATGAATTCCATAGCTGAGATTGATATCAAGCCTAGGAACTTGAGGCAGGACAGGTTACAGACCAGAGGTGAGTGCCTGATGATAAGTAGAATAGAACTAAATTGACTCCTAAGAACTTATTGTTATATACATAGATTAATGTACTTTAAACTTTTACTAGAGATGTTTCCTTATGCAGTAAATGATGATTAAAACAGAGACCCACAAATGGCCAATGTTCAGAGAATAAGAGGCTGCAAAGTGCTTAACCCTGAACAGAACATCCACATCAAATCTCTGCCTTCCAAGGCTCAGGAATCATTATGAAGGAGGAGAAGGAAGAATTATAAAAGCGAGAGGTGATAGACGACCACAAGGAAATATACCTTTCTAGATAGCTGATCAATTACTCATGCAAACTCACAGCAATGTTGACAGCATGCACAAGTTAACACATAAACTCAAAGCAGACAGAATCCGAGTGTATATTGGGGAAGTGGGTAAGAAATGCCACTGAGGAGCCATTAGCAACCAATGGCTGCTGGGAGGGTGAGAGTCAGTCTTGTTCAAGGGTAAGATTCTTTTTAAGTTAACCAGGCTGCATTGGCTGGATACACACTGAAGGAGACTTGGGGAGACAAAGTCGATTCTATAGACACACATGCATGCACACACACATGCACACACACATTCACATATATTTGCATATTTATATACATATATATCGGAAATAGAGTACATGAAATTGGAGAGGGGGTATTCTGGATGGGTATAGATATAGATCAGGGGATCTAAATGCAATCAGAATAAATATTAAATTAAGTTTGCAAATATTCAATACAAATGGGACATCTATATTATATCTTCCACCCCACAGACTCATGGATCATCATGGAAAAGGGGGCATAAAGATTGTGGCAGGGACAGTTTTCTGGACAGGGCTGGGAATTTCTACTCATGAACTTAGCCAGCACTGGTTGTTTGCACAAAATCTGCATAAGATCAGGCCAGTCAACTTTCCAGCATGGATCACAGTACTCTACTCTGGCTGAGGACCACATTCCTAGTTTCTATGGGCATGCATTGGAGGCAACCATGAAACACAAATGCGTGCAGGCCCTCTGAATGCTCACAGCCCTGACCCTGGCCTTTCCCCCCGACCCCCTGTCTTCTTTATGCTACTGTGCTCTAGGCTCTGTGTTTTGTGGTCAACAATGTAATGGTCATGTCTGTCTCTGGGACATATGACTATGTGTAGTTGGAAAAAGCTCTTCAAGTGGGTTCAAGAAACCTTATCTTTTCTACTTCTAAAACCTGCTAGAGCAGAGCAGAATTTGGAAATATAAAAAATATTTATATTTTTTAAAATAATTCATATTGGTCATGATTAATAAGGACACCACTGGTCTGAGGAGTCAGTTGGGAACCTGTGTCCTGTTACCTCTTCTCACCCTCCATTAGCTCAGGTGAGAGGTAATAGAAACCTGACTGGATCACATCCTCATCTGTATGTAAATACTAGTGACTGAAATGTGCTTTTCAAAGATGTGTTCTTAGAAAAAGGAAATAGTTGCCTGTGATGGAGGTATGGGTTTCATAAACACCTTTTTTGGTATTTTGAGAATTATTTTATTAGTTTTCAAAACAAAGAACTTAATAAATTGCTACTTTTATATTCTAAAATTAAAATAGCTTTAAGAATACTTTAAGATTCTGACCATAGCATAACATTTAAGACATTTAAGATTACCTAACTATTCTTGCCTTCATTTCACATTCACGGGCACCAGTCAAGGATGTTTTTCCATCTACAGTTATTCTTGGGGGTCTTTTAGGTTGACCCTCTGAATGGGGGACACCCCAGTTGCCACATCTAACATCCCTTCTCAGCATCAAAGAAGTTAGAGTGGTCTGTGTCCTGATTCCCTTCTGAAGATTGGGGTGACCCTTCATAACTAAACAAAAGCTAGAAATTGATTAGCCAGTTTAGGGATGAGACCCCGTCTCTCCCCAAATTAACCAGACTCTTTCTCAGCTGAGAACTCAAGGCTTCCTGGACTAGCCAGTAAACACATATCCTTCTGGTAGCCCTGAAAGAGCAGGAAAAGAAGAAAGAAAAGAGAGAAGGGGAAAAAGAAAGTACATACCAAATCATGCAGATTGATGTCACCAGAATAAGAAATGGAAATCCCCCTTTTTTGTCCTCGTTGGTTTGTTTTGTTATTGTCATTTGTTATTGTTTCTTCTTTTCCTGTGAAAAGAAAAGGCAAAGAAAAAAGATATTCAAGATTATAAGAGAAAGTATGTTGGATGTGTTTTGTGAACATTCTTGAACTTAGTTCTTATTTAAATGTTGTGGGGTTCTTTTTCAGGGCTACCAGATGGATATGTGTTTACTGGCTATTCCAGAAAGCCTTGAGTTATAATTTCTGGATGAATTGACAATTCACAATATGCACTATATTTGTTAGTGGACATCAACAGGCATCTTTGCTTGGTTAAATTTAGGATAGTTATTTGGCTTTTGGCAAATATTGTGTCCACAGCCCTAGAAATTTTCTGTGACTGAACTAGGCTTTTCCAACTGATTCAGTAGCAGGTTCTTAATTAATAGAAATATCTTGTTGTCCACAAAAAGTTTAAGGATAGAAAGAAAAAGCAAAAGAATAGGAAACAGCAATTAAAAAACCCTTCATTCAAATGGAAGCAAAAGAGAACATGAGAATATGCCACGATGTCAGATGAAATAGACTTCAAGTGAAAATAGCAATAACAAATTCATCCAGAAATTACAACGTTTACAAATCTGTGTGCATCAAACCTCAGAACTCCTTAAACTGAAATGAACATTGACAACATTGAAGCAAGAAACAGCAATCCAATAATAGGAAACCTTATCACCCTGTTATCAATAACAAATAGAACAACCAGATAGAAGATAAAATAGATATGAAGATCATGAACAACGCTTTAGTTCAAGTGTTCTTTCAAGCACAGGTAGGAGACTGTAAGCGGTAGCAGTGGCATGTTCACTCTTCTCCAGTTCCCACAAGAGTATTTTCCAAGATGTGTACATGATTTATTATAAAACTAAGTTATGAATTAAGGCTCAATGAGTTACAGAAGACTGACATCACTCACACAGTTTCTTTTCTGATAATAATGAATGACAGTAGTAATTAATTATAATAGTGTGATGGAACCTGGAAGACAGACAAATATTGGAAATTGGACGAAGCACTCAATTTTTAAGTCAAATAAGTTGAGAGGAGATTAGGTGGGGGAAAGGGGAGGAATCTGAATATGATCAAAATATATTTTATGAAATGCTCAGATCAATGAAAGTATTTTTAATAAAGCAAATTAGAAAAGAGTTTGAAACAAAGGAAAACAAAGTAATAGTGTATTAAACTTTATAAGACACAGTGGAAGAAGAATTTTATAGTGGTAAATACATGCACTGAAATAGAAGAACTACCTTAAACCAGAAACATAAATCTATACATGAAGAACCTAGAAATGAAGAATCAATGAAATACAGAAACAAATGAAAAATCAGTGGAATTAAGAGGCAGTTTTTGGAGTCTCAGGAAAATTAAAAAATGCTTAGCAATTAAATTAACAGTGAAGACTCAAATAACTGTAATCAGAAATTAGAGAACACATGTAACCAATGTTAAACTCTCAAAGGGGTATGAGAAAATTAAGTCACAATTGTATGCTAATAAACTCGGCAATCTAGAAAAAAAAAAGCAGTTACATTTCCAAAAATATACAGCTTGCCAAAACTGAGTGAGAATGGAATAAGAAATCTAAGGACATTGTTCTTTTCTGTATTTGCCTCATATTTTTGTGAGACATACATTTGAACATGGACCTTTTTGAACTATTCAAGTACCTTACAATTGAAAATTCACATCCCAGAATTTACAGTTTACATTATAACTTTTTTTTCTATAACTTTTCTAGAACTTCATTTCTATGGGACAGCAACACCAGAAAACAAGGCATTTAAAGACCTCCAAAGTAAAGTAATTTTTGCTTTTGGTAGGAAGAACTCATCAGAACATTTCTTTTGATTGATGGAGAATGTGAAGTTCATCAACAAGGATGGTTACTATGGAAAGACATGAGCTGTCCCCTTTAATAGGCTGAGTCTTCATGAGATACTTACATTAAAATAGTTGATCAGGGCCAATCTTCTTATCCATTTACATCAGAAGAAAATATTTTCCAGAATATTTCTTAAAATTTATCTTCGGGTTGTTACTTCACCTAATTAATATATCATTTATAGGAGGTAAACAACATTTAGCATAAAGTAAAGATGAAAAGCTTATTAAATGCTATGGATGAGAACATTCATATGGAAATGTGAAAATTAATTGAATCCTGCTTGCCAATTGCAGTTTGAAGTGAGCAAAGGCATCATGACCCATCTGTCACCATCTATAATGACTAATAGCATGTTTCATATATTGTACATAAAGCAATTACCATGCAATTAGCTGTGTTCTCTTTCATTCTGCAGGGTACCCTCCTGTGTTAAAGGAACTTTGTTCCTAACATTATTGTCAAAGATCCATTAGAGTTTCTGATTAAAAAGTACCTCTGCATTGAAACATGGTAGTTAAGCTTTCAGCTTGAGAAAATTTTCTTTTTTTGATTCTTTTAAACCTCAGCAAGACAAATTATGTGGCTTTAAAATTAAGTCTATGAGTTCAAACACCTTTCAGTAGTCATTAATAAGCTCAAAAATGAAAAATAGCTTATTTCTCAGCATAAAATTGGCAAACATATTGGACAATTATGTATGGTCTTAACACTTAGTCCAGCAAGAACAGATTTTGTCCTAACTCAAGGGGATAGCTCTATAAAAGTCTGAGTTCAAAGGTAATGACAAGTCTCAAATCCTCCTTTTTCTGTGGAAATGACATCTTTTGCTCTTCCACCTAACACAAGCTAATCTCTGGCCTTGGATCAGAACTCTTCTCATTAGATTGGCTTGGGTGTAGTCAGGGAGCACATTTTGGGACCCATAATAACCCATTAGTAGCCTCACAGTTAGTAATGGGTTATTATGTGTGGAAAAGTGCACATCAGGGACAGAAACACCCCTTCTCTCTTTTTTCCTCTCCACGCTTAAGTGTTCAGCTCTTTCTCCAATGTAGAACTTGCTTATTCCTTCCCTAGAGAATGAAAAACAGCCTTATTATGCAAAGCTTTTTTATATAGAATATTTTGGAGATAAAAACATAGCCTCACCAAATTATTACCATGTAAAAGTTGTTTTTCAATTTTACATGTTAGAATCATGATATTTGAAAAGGATCAATGAGCATACTTTATATTTTAAGTAGAAAATTTCCCCATGTATATCCTCCAAACATCAATTTTTTGTTGATTTAGAGGCAAAACTATGCTTAGGATGTTGATTATTTTTATTTTTTCCAAAAGTGTTTACATATATTTTCAAGCCGTGTATAACAAGAGCTTATAGATACATAAATTTAAACCTTATGCCAGGGGCCACAGCCTGAGCTCTTTATGGATCTTGCCTAGAAATCTGAATGTGTGACAGATCATACTCACTGTGGTGACACCTGCTCTGTGCAGACACCTCCTAACACAGTTATCTCCAAAGTCACTGGGGAGAAAAAAATCAGTCTGTATGTACACAATCCAATTTAAATCAGGTAATGGATGTGTTTGGCTTTATTTTGGCCACTCTACCACTCACAGTACTTACCCCAAAGTATCAGGGTATATTACCTCAAAATTTCATAATTCACACTGGTATTCTATCCCAGAGGAGAGGGCGGAACTAGGGCTAGAATCTAGATAATTATGTCCCTGGAAATGTTACAGAAAGACAAAAGCCTTAATGGACAACAGACCCCAGATAACCTTTGTGCAGCTTTCTGTTTCAGAAAATGATCTTGAACAATTTAATGGTGCAACCTGGCACGGTGGAGTTTCCTGGGCACCAAATATGCACCTCTGTCTGGACTAAGTGGTACTGTGTGGCAAAGAACCCTAATATGGGATTCATCTTAACAGTCTTTTTATTCAATCATCCATTCATTCACTTAAAAAGTTTATATTATATTCATTTATTTGTGTGTGCACACATTGGAAGGAATTCTCTCTCTCTCTCTCTCTCTCTCTCTCTCTCTCTCTCTCTCTCACAGAGGACAAGTTGTGGGACTGGTTCTCTCCTTGTACCATGTTGGATTGAATTGAAATAATTAGGCTTGGCAGCAAGAACCTTTCCCCTTCTCATTCTTTTTTCTATTAACATATATTTCTTTTCAGGAGGCGGAGTTGGGATAGTTGATAGGGGTCTCATGTATTCCAGGATGGCTTCAAACTTGATATAAAGCTGGGGGGGCAGTTAACCTTGAACTCCTGATCCTTCTACCTCTATATCCCAAATATTGGGATTAGAGGTGCACACCACTACACCCACTTCATTTTATACTGAGGTACAGTAATTATACACAACAGCAGGCTTCATTATATTACTTTCTTTTTTTTCTTCACTGTCAAAAAGCAGATATTACTTTCATATATATATATATACATATACATATACATATGTGTGTGTGTGTGTGTGTGTGTGAGTGTGTGATATGTCTTTTGATTTGGTTCAACTTTCCCATGTCCCATAAAACTCTCTGTTCCTGTTGCTGGCTCCCTCCATCTCCAATTAATTTCCTTCTATTTTCAAGTCTTTTTAAAATCTAGATTCCACACATGAGCAAAAATGCAATGTTTGTTTTTCTGAGTCTGGCTTGTTTCTATGAGCATGATGTTCTCCAATTCCATCCATTTTTTCTGAAAATGACACAATTTTGTTCTTCATGGCTGAATGGAACTCCTTTGTGTATATCTACACACACACACACACACACACACACACACACACACACACACACACACACCCCTTAGAGGCCCTATGTCAAAAACTTGGTCCTCAACTGATGGTACTAAAGGAGGTAGAAGGAATATTTAAAAGGAAGACCTAGTGGGAGGACGCTGGGTCATCCAGGATGTGACACTGGGACATGTTGTCTCCTTTACACTTCTCAGCTGACCAGGGATGAACATGCCTGCCTGGCCTGCATCCCTGCCTCATGACAGTATGCTACACAGACATTATAGAAGAGTTTTGACTACCTACAAAAGTCCTAGATTTTAATTTGCAGTAACTGGTAACTTCTTCAGATTATATAAATACATTTACCTTTCACATAGTAGTTGACATTTTTGGAGGACCTAATATATGTCATGCACTATTTGAGGTGTTGTGATGATTAAGTGGCTCATAGCCAGGTGAGAAGATCAAAGATTAGTACTCTTATCTATTGCTTTAAAAAAGGTAATGATTAGTATATTTCTGTGTTAATTAATCAAGATGCTGAAATGAATCATGATGAAAAAGCAAGTTTTTCATCAAATTTTGAGGTGATATTTGTTTATTTATAAGTATCTTATTTGTTTTTATGTGTATGAGTGTACTGCCTGCATATAAATTGAGCAATGACCACCGAAGTCAGAAGAAGGCACTGGGTTCCCAGGGACGTAGCATTATGTACAATTGTTAACTGCCATCTGGGTGCTGGGAATTGAACCCGGGTCCTCTGTAAGAGCAAACAGTGCTTTTAACCACAGAGCCATCTCTCCAGCCCTGAAGTGATATTTATGAAACAATGAAAGAACTACAGAACACAGCAGTCAGTTACTCATGATGCCAAGTACTCAGGATGTCTCTAACCTGCATCGCTTGTAAAACAATTACGAATAAAAAATTGACGAGGCAACTTTGTGAGGAAATACTATGATAGACTCTGTAAGGAAAAGTACATTCTTTGCTTATCTTTAAAATAGGTTAAAGATGGAAACATGGGCTATTGTTTCAGACTTTTCATCCTTTATGCAAGCATTTAAAGCTCTGCATTTCACGGTGCTTTCTCAGGGCTTCCCACAAATTCTGGTGTGTTTTACTTTCACTTTTCTAAGGGGAACGTGGTTTCTAATTTTGCTCATGATTTAGTTTATGATTCATGGATTGTTCAGCAGTACATTTTTGATGTTTCTTTTAGTCTATATTTCATATTATTGCACCCAGAGAACATTTTTAATGTTTTTAAATTCATGAAGATTTTACATAAAAATAAATACGTGGTCATTCTTGGTGAATATTTAAAAAATAGTTATTCACTAATTGATGTTTTAGCTACCTCTCTCTATGTTAGATATATTTATGCATACATGTATACACACATACATATACATATACATATACAGCTATACCTGGCAATCTGCTCAACAGAGTAAAAAGTAATGTATACATCATTTACAATTTTGCTTATTCGTGGTTGAGAGATCAATTATGAGAATGGCATTAAAATCTCTAGTTATGATCTTAGAGCTATCTGGTTTTCCTTTCCACTCTATCATCTTCTGCTTTATGCATTTTGAATATCTGTTATTAGTTTTCTATGTGTTTGTTATTCTCAGGTCTTTATTACAAATTTGTTATTTTTACACAGTGTGTATGGTAGTATAGCCAGTACTTTGGACATGCCAGGCAAGAACTCTAACATTAGGCTACATTATCAGCCTGATTTGATTATGTTTTGTATGTGCAGAGTGTGTGTATACATGCCTGGCTTTCCCATGGCTTCTGAGGATCCAAGCTCGTTCTCACAGTTTCATGTCATATGCTTTGTCACCTGAACCATCTCCTCAGCCTTTGATTTTATTCTTTAATTACTGTGCGTTACTATTTCTGGTAGGAAATACAAACTTTTCCTTTTCTATTTCATCTGATACTAGTACAGACATTTATGACATTTCTTTTCTAATTAGTTTCAACTTGTCTGTGTCTTTATATTTAGAATGTTTCTCTTACATATAGCATTAATTATATCTTTTAAAAAACCCTATTCTGATATTCTCTGGATCTAATTGGAGTAACATCAATTGATGTACTTGTATGTACTTGTACATGTTAGCACTATTTTCTTTGTCCTGTAAGTTTCTTTTCTCTTTCTTTTGAATACATTAAAAACCTTTCATTTGCATTTAATTTATTCTTGGACATTTAATACAGATAACTTTACCTTATTATCTAGCAGTTATCTAAGATGGTGGTTTTCAACATGCAGCAGGATAGGCACCCTCTGGTATTCTGTTGAGCAGTGTATCTTATAGGGTTTCCCTATAGACATGCTAAATCATAAACCCTGGAGGGAAATCTTTGAATTCTCTGGTCAGAAGCTTCCAGATGAATACACTGTATACTAAAATTTGCCTAGAATTATGAATGTATTACTTTATAGACAATGAAAGTTCCTGTAGACCTGTAACTCCCTTTATTCCTACTCATGAATGGCTTCTATGAACACCACAAAACAACGCAAAGTTTTTATATAAAGTAATAGACATGTTAATGAAAATAAGGGGAAAATGGTCTTTTACATTTTTCACACTCTTTCCTTAGCTTCTGTTTATCATAAACTATTATTCCTGTTTACAAGACAAAATATTTTAGGGTCATCCTTTCTTATTTTTGTAGTTCAATTATGCTGGAGACATATTATTCTGATCTTCTTTGTATTCAGAAAATATTTTCCCTAATTCTTGAAGAAAATTTCAATGACTATTGAGTTTGAGTTTGATATTTTTCCTCTTAAAACAAAAATATTGTTTCTCTTTTGTCTACAATTGTTTCTTTTTCTTTTGTCTTTTTATTTTTTTAAATTATTTCTATTTTATGTGTATCAATGTTTCCATTGCATTCATGTAAGTGCACATGTGTCATGAAATTGCCTTGGAAACCAGAAGAGGATATTGGCTCCCCAGAAACTGGAGTTACAGATAGCTGTTAACTGCTATGTAGGTGCTGGGAACCAATCCAGGATTCACTGTAAGAGCAGCCAGTTCTGTTAACAGCTGAGCCATCGCCTGTTAATTTTAAAAATACTTTTTACCTTCTTAATTTTAGACATTTTTCTTATTATATCTAGAATTTTCATTTGATTCTTTTTCTGCTGTTTTAATATATACTATTATGCCTTATTTTTAATTATGTACAAGGTTTTTATTCCATATCTTAGTATAATTAATATAACTTGTTTAAAATATGCCTTTAGTATCATCTCCAAGTTTATCAGTGCTAATTCACTGTTTTAAAATTATTGGTTACAAATTACTGAGCTCCTTTTTTTGAGAATCTTATGCATGAGTATAGTGTTTACATTTCCTTCCCTCCCAGTCCCTCACCAACTCCTTCCATGTCCCTCTACTCCCTCTTAATTTTTTGTCCTCTTCTTTGATTATTATTGTTACACACACACACACACACACACACACACACACACACACACCACTAAATGGACTCAGGACACTGCTCCTATGTACCCCTATTTAGGGCTGTACACTTGGGATTAGATAATCTCTCAGGGCTCTTGTCCCTCATCTAGAGGTTGGATCCCATGAAATTTCTCTCATGCACCTTGCCATAACGACTGGCTTTCTCATCAGGCAGATCTTTTTAGACTTCCATATAGTGGCTGCTTCATGGGTGTGGCTTTCCTAACAGGTCTCAAATTTACGAACTAGCAGCAGGTGTCTTATCCCTCTGATTTCAAATATCAAGTAATGTTGGATTACATTCTGAGCATTGTGAAAGAAACATAGTTGAGAACGTGAATTACAAAAATAATTCAAATTTCATTTCTTCAAAGTATCTCTCTGTTTTCTGGATCACTTGTCACCTCTCCCTCAACTGTGGGTATTCTGGCAGTCTTTTTACTGAAAATGTGGGCTATACCTATCCAACTCTCATTTTTATGAAATGTCATTAGTTCTAGTTGTTATGTGCTTGCTAATATTTGGTAATTAAACTGTTAAACTATTTTTTTTCTATCTTTTCATTATTTCAAATACATAGAAAGAGGTTTGAAATTCATGAACATCAGAGTTGTACACTTTTGAACACTCTTCAATGTCTTTAGATGGATTTTAACATTTTCCCACTGCTTTGCCATTATCTGTGGTAAGGCTTGTCTGAGAGCAATTTGGTCATTATTGGATGTGGACATTGCATTTTTTGCATGTGCTTCCATGCTTCCACTGTTTTCTGGGAACAGGTTAACTAACTAACTAACTAATGAACTAACTAACTAACTAACTATATACACAAACACACGCGCGCGCGCGCACACACACACACACACACACACACATATATATATATATATATATTTCTCTACACCACCTAATTTTTATTAGGTGGTGTAGAGAAATTTTGGGAAATTTTTTCATGGTAGCCAAATACTAAGGAAACCAGGGTCTCCTCTCGGGATTCTTAGTCTCAAGAAAATAATTTAAGAACAGACTTAAATAGATGCTCAAGGAAAATTTATTAGTGTTTAAAGACACAAGAACTCAAGCTGTAAATCTTAGCAGCTTACAAAAGGAGGAGACTAGAGGAGAGAAGAAAATGAAAAAAAAAATCCATGTCTGCTGAGGTCAGCTGGCATAGAGGTCAATCAATTGGTGGCAGGCAGTTGAATTGCAGGAAGAAGAGTTTTAAAGAAAGAGTGACGTTTAAAGTGCTCAGAAAACCTACTGTGTTAAAGAAAACATGGTTGTTAAAGAGATAGAAAAATTAAAAAAGTTATGCTTCACTGAGTAATTCAGAAAAATTGGGCAGGCTTATAAAGAAATATGGTTGAGTTCTGTAAAAGACTGTGCTATAGAGCAAAAATTCTGGGGATGAAAAGCATATTATTTCATTAAAGGGGTACTTATTCTGACTAGGTGATTAACCAGGTGATTGATTTGGCTCAAATGGAATGCTAGGTTACAACAAAGGCCAAAGATTCTACTCTTTTGACCTAAAGCAGTTTCCTCTTAATGAGCCTTTATTGTTGCTCTAACAAAATCATCATCATTTAATAGAGAATGAATTTTACAAATGAGGTTCTGAACAGTGTATATGCTCATGCATTGAGAGCATTAGTACTCCCAGGCCCTCTCAGTAATCAAGGATTTCTATGCAATCTGGAATCCTTCCCCATGTTCACAGATGTTCACCTCTGACTCAAATCCAGAATCATAGGTTCATCTTAATTTTCTTGCCTCCCATATATAGTATGCTAAAGATGAGAGATTTGGCTCTCATATTTTAATTTGATGAGTCTTTCCCTATATTTCCATATATAACCAGCCTCTCACTTGAAGATGCCCTTTCTCTTACTCCAGGTATATTCTTGTCACTTCATTCACACACCTCCTCATTCAGGCTTCTGTGTTCTGAGTAATGATTCTTCTCCACAATGGTAAACCACCTCATCTTTCTTGTGCTCTGAGGATATGCACACAGTCCATTCATCCAGCTTCTCCATTCAAGAAAGGGCTTAAATATGGAGATCACACTACAGAGATGTTTCTCAGCTACTGTGCTTGGGAATTACATTTTGTTAACTGGTTTAAAAGTGGAAAAATCAATTTTAATATGTATATTTAGTAGATGTATAGCTTAGTAGGGATATAGCTCAGTGGTAGAGCATTTGACTGCAGATATATTTTTAATGTTAACCTTTGTTTATTTAATATATCTTCTATTTGGAAAATATTTTCAACTTTATATAACTTTTAAACCAATTAACTTAACAAAATGTAATCCCCAAGCCCAGTAGCTGAGCTTTCACTTAGCCTGGTGGAACTTGTTTTAAATCCCACTACTCAAGAGGCAGAGGCAGGAAGATCTCTGTGAATTCAAGGCCAACCTGGTCTACATAGGAAATTCAAGGCCAACCTGGGCTACATGGTGAGACCCTTTCTCAAAAAAAACAAAACTAAACAAAACAAAACAACAACAACAAAATAACTAAAAAGCAAAAACAACCAAAAACTAGAAACCCCTCCATTGTATATGATTTTATTAGACAGTAATAGCAATATAAATGATATTGCATTTATGAATATGCTTAATTTTTATGATTATCTCTAGAATTAAAATAACTTCTGAGCTCTATTTTTGTTAGGTAGAAACTCCCTATTCTTGTACTTTGTACACAACATAAGTGGACATGTTTCAAAGTAGATGATCATTTAAGAGAAAATATAAAAACAAGTCTGCTTTTTGTTTTGTTTTGTTGTTGTTGTTGCCGTCATTGTTGTTGTTTTGGTCTTTTTGAGACGGGGTCTCCCTGTTGTCTCAGCTGGCCTGGAGCTCACTCTGTAGACCAAGCTGGTCTTGAACTCACAGAGATCTGCCTGTATCTGCCTCCCAAGTGCTAAGATTAAATGCGTGCACCACCATGCCCGGCACAAGTCTGCTTTTGATATTTTCTTTTTTGTCATTTTATGATGATTACATTTTATTTAATCTCCCATTTTGACATTTAGATTGTTGTAATCTTTTCACAACTTTTTCATTTTCAGAATGCAATTGTGATAAGGTATATTTATTTCTTGTGAATGTGAGAATTGTGAAATATTTTAAATACTTCATTTTTTAAATATTGACTATTATGTATCCCAGGGTGGCCCTGAATTCACTATGTAGCTAAGGATGTCCTTGACCTTCCTTTTTTTTTTGCTTTTCTTTTTTTGTCTTTTTACCAAGATCTCAAGTTTTATACCTGAAGTACAATTTCTCAGGCCTTATTGATTACTTATTTCTGGTTATTTTCCTTTTGGATATTTAAGGCCACATAGCCCAGATTAACCAAGATTTTTGTTTTCTCAAGGTCAGTTGAGAATCTGGCCCTCAGGGGTCACTCAGGTTTTGGGGGCAGGAGGGAGCCCCTGGCTCCTTTTGGCATTTCATTTACCAGTTCCATCCACTCAAGGACAAAGTCAGGTCTTTTTAGACCAGGCTTCCCTTTTTGAAGCATGAGCAGACTTTCCTCTTTATAGACTGGACACTGGCTGAAGTTTCATTAGTGTATATCTAAGACCTCCCTGCACAGAAAGACTGGTGACCCACATTTGCAGGGCATTTCAAGAGATGCCCCCATGCATAGTCCCCTGGGACTTAGTTGACCTTTGAGGGCAAGGAACAAAGTTATCCCTTAAGTTCCTCAGCCAAATCCATATTAGCATTAAGTATAGTCATTAAGCATCCAGAACAACTAAGTCATACCATCCTGATAACTTTTTTTTTCATGGTTATACTTTCTTTTTGGACGTTTAAAGCCACACAGTTAGCACAGATTAACCAAGATTTTTGTTTTCTAAAGGTCAGTTGAGAATCTGGTCTTCAGGGGTCACTTGGGTTTTATTATTTTGGGGGGGGAGGGAGCCCCTGACTCCTTTTGGGTTTTCATTTACCAGTTCCTTCCACTCGAGGACAAGTCAGGTCTTGCTAGACCAGGCTTCCCTTTTTGAAGCATGAGCACTGGACACTGGCTGAAGTCTCATTAGTGGCTCTCCAAGATCTCCCTGCACAGGAAGTCTTGTGACTTACATTTGCAGGACATTTCAAGAGATGCCCCCATGCATAGTTGACCTCTCAGGGCAAGGTATGGGCATTAAGTATGGCCGGTAAACATCCAGAAAGGCTAAGTTACAACAGCATGATACTTTTAATTAATGTATAATATTTTAGAAAAGGCTTGGACAAAAGCTCAAGCAGCCTTGTATAAGAAATAGTAAGAAACACTCCATAAAATGAATACTGTGGTTAGACACACTTTCATGATAAACTATTTTTTTCTCATTCTTTTGATTTTATATCACTCTGAAATATGCATACATACCCTACACCCATATACCAAAATTCCAAAGTTGGAAAATAAATGGCAGGTTAATTCTAGAACCTGTTAAGGGATTTACAATATAAAAGCACAATTGTTTTCAGATCACATGGAATATAATATTAACATTTCTCAATTTGCTTTACAATGAGGTTCTTTGTGCTAGAATCCACAGATGATGGATACCATTTGTTTTTCTGGGACTGTATTACTTCACTTAGCATAATGCCTTTTAGTTCCATCCATTTACTTGCAAAGTTCATGATGTCATCTTTCTTTACTGCTGCATAGAACTCCATTGTGTACATGTACCACATTTTCTCTATCCACTCATCAGTTGAGGGGCATTTGGGTTGGTTCCAAGTCTTTGCTATTGTGAAGAGAGCTGCAATAAACATGGCTGTGCATGCTGTAGGATGAGTCTTGTGGGCATATACCAAGGAGTGGTATGACTGGGTCAGGTGGTAAGCTCATTTTGTGTCTGTTAAGGGTTCTCCACACTGCTTTCCATAGTGGTTGTACGAGTTTACATTTTCACCAGCAGTGGATAAGTGTTCCCCTTTCCCCACAACCTCTCCAGCATTTTGGTATCATTTGTTTTCTTGATCCTAGTCACTCGTATTGGAGTGTGGTCTTAATTTGCATTTCCTTAATTATTAATGATGTTGAACACTTTTAAAGATGTTTATCAGCCATCTCTAATTCCTCACTTGTAAAGTGTCTGTTCAGCTCTTTACTCCATCTTTTGAGTAGGTCATTTGTTTTCTTTCTTCTTTGTTTTTTGAGTAATTTATATATTCTGGAAATTAATGCTTTGTCAGATGTGTCAGCAGTGAAGGTTTCCTCCTACTCTGTGGTTTTTTTTTTTTTCTTCACTTCCCTAATTGTGTCTTTCACTGTCCAGAATCTTTTGGGTTTAATGAGGTCCCACTTGTCAATTGTCGACCTTATTTCCTGCACAGGTGCTGTCTGATTTAGGAAGTTTTTTCCGATACCTATGTCTTGTAGGTTGCTGCCAACATTTTCTTCTATCACCTTCAGGGTTTCAGGTTTCACATTGAGTTCTTTGATCCATTTGGAGTTGATTTTTGTACAGGGTGAGATAGGGGTTTAATTTTGTCTTCTACAAGTGGTGATCCAGTTTTGCCAACACCACTTGCTGAAATTGTTGCCTTTCCCCCATTGTGTCTTCTTGGATCCCTTGTCAAATATGAGGTGGCTGAAATTGTATGTGCTCAAATTTCGATCTTCAGTTTTTTCCATTGGTTTACAGGTCTGTTTTTGTACCAGTACCATGCCGTTTTTATACTATAGCCTTGTAGTATAGTTTTAAGTCTGATATAGAGACCCCCCTGTTTGAAAGTTTTTGCTCTGTGTTGCTTTGGCTGTTTGGAGTCTTTGGTTTTTCTATATGAAATTAAGAATAGTTTTTCCAAGCCTGTGAAGAAGCACTTGGGTATTTTAATTGGGATTGCATTGAATCTGTATATTAATTTGGGTAGAATGGACACTTTTACTATATTGATTTTTCCAATCCATGAGCATGGGAGGTCTTTCCATCTCTTCAGAGGTTTAAAATTTTTGTTGTAGAGATCTTTGGTATCTTTGGTTTGGTTTGTTACTAGGTATTTCATTGTTTTTGAGGCTAATATGAGTGAGAGGTTCACTTTGTGTTCATTTTTCAGTTGCTTGCTATTGGCCTAAAGAAAGGGTACTGATTTGTCTAGGTTGATTTTCTATCCTGCCACTTTACTCAAACTAGGAGTTTTATTCATTTCTAGGAGTTTTCTGGTGGATTTTTTAGCATCCCTTAGGTAAACTATAATATTATCTGCAAAAAAGGATAGCTTGAATTCCTCTTTTCCAATTAGTACTCTTTAATTTCCTTTTCTTGGCTTATTGCCCTAGCAAGTGTTTCAAGCACTTTATTGAAGAGGAGGGGAGACAGGGGGCAGCCTTGCTCAGTTCCTACCTCTAAGGGGAATGCTTCTGTCTTTTCTCCATTTAGGATGATGTTGGTTGTGGGTTTCCTGTATATGGCTTTGATTACATTGAGGAATGATCCCTCCAGTACAATGCCCTTTGGGACTTTAAGCATGAAGGGATGATGGATTTTTTCAAAGGCTTTTTATGCATCAATCGAGATGATCATGTGTTTTTTGTCTTTCAGTCCATTTATGTGTTTTATGATATTAATTGATTTTCGTATGTTGAACCATCATCTCTGCATCTCTGGTATGAATCCAACTTGGTCATTATGGATGATCTTTTTGATTTGGGTCTGTATGAGATTTGCGAGTATTTTGTTGAGAATTTTTGCATCTGTGTTCATTAATGAGATGAGTCTATAGTTCTCCTTTTTGGTTGTATCTTAGCCTGGTTTTGGTATTAGAGTGAGGCTGGCTTCATAGAAGGAATTTGAGAGATTTCCTTCTGCTTATATTCTTCTGAACAGTTTGAGTATTAATGGTTGTAAGTCTTCTTCAAATATTTTATAGAATTCTGTTGTGAAACCATCTGGGGCTGGGCTTTTTTTTTTTTTTTTTTTTTGTTGGGTGGTTTCTTATTACCTTTTCAATTTCTTCCTATATTATGGGTCTTTTAAACTGTCAATCTCTTCTTGGTTAAGCTTTGTTGATTCCCCAGGGTTTCAGATATTCATCCATTTCTCTTAGGTTTTCAAATTTAGTAGAGTATAGGTTTTTGACGTATTCCCATATGATTGTCCGGATCTTTTCGTTGTCTGTTGTGATATCCCCCTTTCATCATGAATTCTATTGATTTGGAGTTCCTCCTTCTTTCTTTTGGTTAACTGGTCTAGGGGTCTTTCTCTTTTGTTGGCCCTTTCAAAGAATCAACCGTTGGATTCATTGAATCTTTGTATTGATTTCTTTGTTTCTATTTCATTGATATCTGCTCTGATTTTTGTTATTTCTTCCTGTCTGTTGTATTTAGGGTTCATTTGTTGTTGCCTCTCAAGTGTTTTTAGCTGCAGTGTCAGATTGTTTATTTGTGCTCTTTCTGTTTTTTTTTTTTTTTTTTTTGTAGGCACCCAGGGATATAAAGTTCCCTCTTAGGACTGCTTTTAAAGTATACCATAGGGTTTTTTGTGTGTTGTATTGTCATTGTCATTTAGTTCCAGGAATGATTTTATTTCTTTTTTTATTTCTTCCTTGACCCACTCATTATTCAGGAGTGTGTTGTTTAGTCTTCATGTGTTCTTGTAAATAGTAGGGCTTATCCTGGTGTTGATATTGAGCTTTATTGCACTGTGGTCTGATAGAATGCATGAAATTATTTCAATCTTTTTGTATTTGTGGGGGTTTCTTATGTGTCACAGTTTGTGGTAGATTTTGGAGAATATTCCATGGGGTGCTGAGTAGAAAGTGTATTCTCTGGTATTTGGGTGGACTATTCAGTAGATGTCTTTAAGGTCTATTTGGTGTATCATATTGTTCAGTTCAGATATCTCTCTGTGTATTCTTTGTCTGGTTGACCTGTCCCAAGGGTTCAGTGGGGTATTAAATTCTCCTACTATGAGGGTGTTGGGGTTAATATGTGCCTTGAGGTCCTGGAAAATTGTCTTTATAAAGTTTGATACACCGGAGTTTGGTGCATATATATTCATGATTATGAAATCTTCACATTTAATTGTTCCTTTGATAAAGATGTAATGACCCTCTTTGTCTCTTCTGATTACTTTTACTTTGAAGTCTGTTTTGTCTGATATTAAAATAGCATCACCTGCTTTCTTTTTGGTACCATTTGCTTGAAATATTTTTTTCCATCTTTTCACCTTAAGTTGGTGCCTATCCTTGAGAGTGAGATGTGTTTCTTGTAGACAGCATATAGATGGGATCTGTTTCCTAATCCATTCTCCCAGTCTATGTCTTTTGATTGGGGAGTTTAGCCCATTAATATTTAAGGTTATAACTGAAAGATGTATGTGGCTGCCTTTCACCTTATTATCCATTTGCATTTTTGGTATAGGTTTCTACATCTGCAGTTATGTTTTTATTAATTTCTCTTTCTAGTTTCCTGGGGAAGTTGCTCCTCTCCTCTGTCCTTTGAATTTCTTCAAGTATTTTCTGAAGGGTTGGTTTTCTGGACATGTATTCTATCATCTTGTTTATGTCTTGGAAGATTTTTCTTTCTCCTTCAACTATAATCAACATTTTTGCTGGGTATAATAACCTGGGTTGGCATCTATAATCATTTAGCACTGGGAATACTTTGGTCCAAGTTCTTCTTCCTTTCATAGTTTGGACTGAAGAGTCAGCTGTAATTCTGATGGGTTTCCCCTTATATGTACCTTGTTGTTTTTCTCTTGTGGATTTCAGAATTTTGTCTTTGTTTTGGGCGTCTAGCATTTTAACTATGATATGGCATGGGGAGTTTCTTTTCTGATCTTGTCTATTTGGAGTTCTATGTGATTCTTGTATTTGTAGGGGTTTGTTGTTTTTTAGCTTGGGGAAATTTTCATCTATTATTCTGTTGAATATCTGATCAATACCATTCTCTTGGAATTCTTCTCCTTCCTCTATCCCTATGGTGCAGAGGTTTGATTTTTTTCATAGGGTTCCACATTTCCTAGTTGTTCTACTCTTGTGTATTTAAAAAATTTTTCATAATCTTTACTTGAGCTTTTTAGTTGTTCTGTGTTATCTTCCAAGTCTGATATTCGTTTTTCTGCTTCCTCCATTCTACTTCTTATGCTTTTACCCATCCTTTCCTCTTGATTGGATGAGTGTTCTATTTCCTTTTCATTTCATCTAGTGATTTCTTTAGTATTTCCACATCTTTTGGAGCTTTTCAATCTCTTCCTGTAACTCCTTGCTTCGCTGGTTTGTTTCCTTTTTTATTTTAGCATGGGATCTTTTAAGTGTTTACACTTCCTTCCGGAGTATGTCATTCTCTCCCTCTAGTTCTTTCTGGAGTTTTTCATTCTCTCCCTTTAGTTCTGTCTGAAGTTTGTAATTCTCTCCCTCTAGGTCCTTCTTGAGTTTTTCATTCTCTCTCCTTAGTTCTCTGACTTGTTCTTTATGTTCTTTGATTTCTTTGAAATTATCTGCGACACAGTTCTAGGATCTGTGTCCTGAGTTACCTCTAGGGAGATCTCATTGTAAGAATCATCTACAGGGTTGGTAGAATTTGGTGTGGAATTGCTCGGCACTTTTCCCGTGTTGATCTTTCCTTGTGTTTTGGGCATTTTTGTGTGTGTGTGCGTGTGTGTGTGTGTGTGTGTGTGTGTTCTGATGGGAATCTCAAGTGTTTGCTTGCTTCCTTGAGATGCCTTCATTGTTTTCTCCTTGTTTATGGAGTGTTGAATTGTCTAGGTTTAAGGCTTTCAATTTTGGTTATATATTGGTTGTCTAACTCACTCTTCCCTTTCTGTTCTGAAGGTTCTCCAAAAACTGGGTAGGTAACAACCCAATTGGTACCCTGCTGAGCACTGTGCTCACTGTTTCCTGCCAGCCAGTTCCTCTAGGTTGTTTCTATGGCTTGGGGATGCAGGACTGGAGTTGACTCTGGTTTGTTGTTCAATTTATTGATTTGTGCTCTGGAATCACTATTGTGGTCCCACCTTGACACTCCCTCCACAATTCCATTGGGGGGGTGAGTTGCTCACTTAGTCAGCACCCTGGTACTCTGTGCTTCAGGTGGTCTGGTGAAATCCCCTGATCTGAGCTCTGTGCACTTGAGACCCCCAGTGGCAACAGGCATATCTTTATACTGGCTAGCTGGGCAACTCCACACCCACACCCACACCTACATAAGCTAATGATCCAATTATCCAATAATCTGCCTGGCTGAAGCACCTGGCCCCTACCTGTGCTTCAGGTGGTCCAGTGAAATCCCCTGATCCGGTCTCTGTGGACTAGAGTCCCTTGACCTTCTTTTATTTGATTCTCTTTTTTTATTGAACTTTTGCACATTTCTTACCACATTTCTTAATAAAATTTAGACCCATTTCCCCTTCGATGCCCCTCACCCCTCCAGAGATGGTGCATTCTGCCATACATGTCTTGCATCTTTTTCTTGGTACTTAAAAAAAAATTCAATGCACAAGTTCACTGTTTAGGGCAGCAGTGTGGGAAAACTTAGTTAAGATGGGTAGCATTCTAAACCAATGGTACCTTCTCGGCCACACCCATGGGGTGGGGTGTAGTGATGAAAAGATTTAGGATTTGGCCCTGAGAATTGAGTCATGATGTATATTTAAGCAGACATCTTGGAATAATCTCTCTCTGCATCTGAACCTCAACCTGCCTACACGTGGTGTGCTTTCCTGCATGTGCTTTCCACATGGGTCATCCCGGGATTAAGTGGGCCCCCACCACAAATCTCAGTGGTGATACCACACAGCAGTTTACTGTTTTGGTCATTTCTTTGAACAAGTCTTTTGTTGTTATTGTTCCCTTTAATTTTATTATATACTATATATATATATATTATTATATATATGCATATATAAGTATGCATGCATACATTCCACGCGTATACCCAAATTAAGATGTCTGAAAATAAACTACAGGTTAAGTCCAAATTATGCTTAGGGATTCAGTTTTTAACGGTAGAGTTGCATGCGAGTAAAAACAAATATTACTTTACATTCTATAAATTAATAGCAAGTATGTATATGTTTTAATGTACCTTTTTTTGTAGAAAAAAAAAAAATATAATACTAAAAAAGAAAAAAATTACTCTGTTTTGCCTTACACATAAAGATTTGGTGCTAGGATCCCCAAATGAAGGACACCATTTACAATACTAGAGAGAAATTACATCACTCAGGTTTAAAGAATATTTTAAACTTAAGAAAATAAGTTAATATTCATAGGAATAGAGACTAGTTTAATTCTAAAGTTCAGTAAGTATACTGAGTTACACCACCCATTAGAAAGCACATACCTTAAGGGCTGGAGAGATGGCCTAGTGGTTAAGAGTGCCAACTGCTCTTGCAGAGGACCCGGGTTCGATCCCCAGCGTCCACAATTGGAGTTTCAGATGGCAGCTGAGATCCATCTGAAACTCCAATTCCAGGAGAACTCCACTTCCAGGGGAATCTGACACCCTCTTATGACCTCTGCTGCATCACAACACGGGTGCACAGACTTGCATGCAGACAGTACAGTTATACACATAGAGAGAAAAAAAAAAAAAAAAAAAAAAAAAAAAAAACCTTTTAAAAATTTTGTTGCTGGAACATATACTTTAAGAATACTTCAGTAAAGTGGCGGGATACAAAATTAAATCTAGAAAAAACTCATAGCCTTTTCTTTACACCAACACAAACAACTGAAGAGGAATTACAAGAGACCTTCCCACTCACAGTAGCCTAAAAAACAATAAAAACCTAGGAACAAACCTAACCAAAGACCACTAAGGATCTCTACAACAAAAATTTTTAAACCCTGAAAAAGAAATTGAGGAAGAGCTCAGAAGAATGGACAAACCTCCCATGCTCATGGATGGAAAATATATATAGTAAAAATGTCCATCTCACCCAAACTCGTGTACAGATTTAATGCAATCCCAATCAAAATCCCCAAGAGTGTTTAGAAAGCAAGTGTGAGGGCTGGATTTAGTATTCCAAGCACCCACAAAAAATTGGTTAGGTGTGGTGGCACACCTGAAATCTGAGCACTTAAGTAGCAGAGCTAGGAGATCTCCAGGGCAAGCTGTCTATCTAGTTTCACAGATTTGGTAAACTCTGGAATAGGTGAGAAATCATCCTGCATCAGTAAATAAAGTCTAGCATGATCAAGGACAGCAACCCAAGTCAGCTGCTGGCTTCTACATATGTCCAAACACCCAAACACGTAAGCTTACACACATATATACATAAGCAAAAAAAGTTAAGTATTTGTAATATGCTTACTGAAAAGTAACTATATAGTCATATTTAAGACTATTCAGAAATGTAAATTTTAACAAAATGTAAATTTTCTAAAAGTTTTCAAGTTAGAATAAATTTTATTATTAAAGATTAAACAGCATTAAAGATATTCATCTTACCCCAGTAAGATTGGCTAAGATTAGGAAAAGAAATGACAAATGTGAATCCCTGAATGGTATTAGCCTAGCACTTATTTTCAGACTTTGTAATTTTGGTATATGGCTGGAGGGTATGTATGCCTATTTAGAGAAATACAAAATTAAAGGGAAAAAAAGTGATTCCTAAAACTTTTTTTAATTAAACTTATAGTTTTATTTTCAGACATCATATTTTGGTATATTTATGTGACTAAATATATATATATATATATAATATATATGTGACATATTATATATATATATATATATATAAATATAAATATATATATATATATAAAAAAAAAAAAAAAAAAAAGACTGATGAAACAGTAAAATTCTACCCAGAACAGTAAACCTCTGTGAAGAAAACCTTTCAAAAGATTGAGAAAAATGATGCAAGATTTGTATGGCAGAATGCATGAGTTCTGGTTGGGCGGGGGCCATGGAAGGGGGAATGAGTCTAAGTTGGACTGAGAAATGTATTAAATGCACAAAAGTTCAATAAAATATCTTTTTTTTTTTTTAATAATTTTTAATTTAATTTTTATTTTATTTTTGTATGTGTATGAGTGTACTGTCTGCATGTAGGTTTGTGCACCCGTGTCCGTGCAGTGCCGCGAGGTCAGAAGAGGGTGTCGGATTCCCCTGGAACTGGAGTTCTCCTGGAATTGGAGTCTCAGACGGGTTCTCAGCCGCCATGTGGGTGCGGGATCGAACCCCGTCCTCTGTAAGAGCGTCAGCGCTCTCAACCGCTAGGCCATCTCTCCAGCCCCCAATAAAATATCTTTAAAAAGGAAATAATAGCAAAGATACTAGAAAGATTAAAAAAAAAAGACAAAATGAACCCTGAGAACTAGTAGAAAATGACAGAGCTAATTTCAACAAAGTATAAGCTCCTGAAATATAAACACAACCTGTATATTCAAATAAAAAGAAACATACAATTAAAATCCTTACTACTGGGCCAATTTTAAGCAGATCCAAATCAGGGACTTCGGAGCAAGTTCTAGGCTGGAGAGGTAATCACAGTAGTTTGGGAATAGAGCCATTTCCAAGAGGGATGTGGAAGTTAAAAAGCATGTGATAGGCTTTCAGATTCTGTATTACTTGCTTTAAGTTGCTGTGATGAAACACAGTGACCAAGGGAATTTATAGTTGGAAGAATTCATTTGAGTTTATGGTTCCAGGGATTCAGAGTCCCTAAGGTCGTGGGAGGCATGGCAGCAATGTGATCAGAGCAGAAAACTTCAAACTGGGTTAGAGGAAGGAGCAAAGAGAAGCTAGAGATTTAGAAAGGTGTTTTTTTTTTTTTCTCCTGGAACTGGAGGTTTTTTTTTTTAATTTAATTTTTATTGATGCTTTATGCATTTCGTACATCATTTTCCAATTCAGATCAGGCATATTTCCCTTTCCCTTCCCCCCCACCCCCACCCCATCCCAGATCATGTATTCTGCCATAACTGTCCTGTGTCTTTCAGGTTTTTTTTTTTTTTCCATTTTTTAGCTATAAGTGATAATCCATGAGTACAAGCATCCTTCGTGCAAAACCAATCTGCAGACTGTTGTGCCCAAATCCCCAGTCCCACCATCCAGTGGGGGTGAAAGGTTTAAGATCAAACTCAAAAGTTTCTGTACAGCAAAAAACACAATCAAGGAAGTGGAAAACCCACCGATTGGGAGGAAATCTTCACCAGTGATACAGCTGACAGAGCATTAACATCCAGAATATATAAACTACTCAAAAAAATAAAGAAGAAAAAAAATGACCTACTCAAAAGATGGAGTAAAGAACTGAACAGAGACTTCACCAGTGAGTAAGTAAAGATGGCTGAGAAGCATCTTAAAAAGTGTTCAACATCATTAATAATTAAGGAAATGAAAATTAAAAACACTCTAAGATATCTTCTCACTCCTATAAGACTGGCTAAGATCAAGAAAACAAAAGACACCAAATGCTGGAGAGGTTGTGGGGAAAGGGGAACACTCATCCACTGCTGGTGGGAATGTAAACTCCTACAATCACTATGGAAAGCAGTGTGGAGAACACTTAAAAAGACTCAAAATGAGCCTGCCACCTGACCCATCCATACCACTTCTGGGTATATACCCACAAGACTCATCCTACTGCAAAGATACATGCACATTGATGTTTACTGCAGCTCTTTTCACAACAGCGAAGAGCTGGAACCAACCCAAATGCCCATCAACTGATGATCGGATAACAAAAATGTGGTACATCTACACAATGGAGGTCTATGGAGCAGTAAAGAAAGATAACATCATGAACTTTGCAGGTAAATGTATGGAACTTGAAGCCATTATGCTAAGTGAAGTAACAGTCCTTAAAAAAGAAACAGGGAATGGTTTCCCTCATTTGTGGATGCTGGTACCAAATTCCCCAATTGAAACGCAAGCTAAGCAACATTATTATTATATTTCTTTCTATCTGAAAGCAACTGTGCTGTTATAACATGAATCTCCTAATGAGCCCTAGAATTAACTTACCACTTACTTTCAGACATGATAATTAATGTATATGGGTGGAAGGTATATATTGATATTTTAGAATAATATAAAATTAAATGGAAAAAAATGTGAACTCCTAAGTTGGAGTTAACATACAGTTTCTTACTGGAGGATATAATTCTGGTACATATATGACATGTATATAGGCATACTTTGGAGCAATACAATTGGGAGGGACCACAACAGCATAAAGACTGGGTCAAAGAATGGACTGGTATAGTTAAATTCTGCTCAAAACAAGAAACCTTTGTAGAGAAAAACTTTAAAAAGACTGAGAGAAAGATGCAGGACATATATGGCAGAATGTATGAACTGGGGTCGGGTAGGAGCAAGAGAAAGGGGAATATGCCTATATTGAACTGAAAAATTATGTCTGAAATACTCAAAATATCAATACAAGTATTATATTTTTTAAAAAGAACTTTCAAATTTTTGACACAATGACATTTCCCATCTTTAGTTGCAATTGTTTCACCATTTCACTTAGCATTGTGCTGGACAACTACTCTGTCATCATATTAATAGGGCCTCATAGGCAGGAAGTAACAGGTACCAGATACATACATGGAAGGATGGAAGGCATAAATACAGAAACTACTTCAGTCAACTTCCTGCATTTCTAGTGATCTGTGACTGTGACGTACTAGAATATTCTACCATCATGGAAAACTGCACATTATGTCACAGTATAGCTAGGATAAATTTTTTTGGTCAGCTTAGATATTTATGGAAAACATATATCATATTTGGTGAGCTATGTTGGCCAGTTTGAAAGTGATTCAAAAGGCACTCAATCATGAGCAAGCTCAGAGTTAAGAAAGGATCTCTGTCTATTTCAGAGCAAGGCACTCTGGTGTTTGAACTTTAGGACAAAGCAATTTCAATAGTTCCAAAATGTGCATATTCAAGGATATTCAAGTCCCAGAAAAGCAATTTTGGAAGGTTCTTATAAATTTTTAACAAGTAATTATTCTTGTTCAGGTGGCTGCTGGGTCCTGTGGAGGGTTCATGCTTGACCATGGGGCACTAAATGAACAGGCAATTAAAGGTCCCTGACTTGGGTTGGGAATTACCTGATCCACCAGCCAGCAATACTAGAGTACCCAACAGGACTTACAATCAAATAGGAGAGAGAGAAAGAGAGAGAGAGAGAGAGAGAGAGAGAGAGAGAGAGAGAGAGAGAGAATCAAGCAGATATTAAGGCACAAAATATATGAGTTTGTTTTCTGTTTCCGGTGTGTGTGCTCATCACAATGTTGAACATGAAAATGTTGCTTTGAATAAATCTTTATGGGCCCATAAAAAGGCCAAACAAAGTTAAAAAAATAAAATATGTTAAGGCCAGATATGGTGGAACCCTGTAATCCAGTGCCCAGGAGAGTAAGACAGGAATACCATAAGTTTGAGGCCAACCTAGACTAAATAGACCCTATTTAAAAACACATATATGCAGAGACTGGAGAGATGGCTGTGTTTGTGAGCACTTGCTGTTCTTCCAGAGGACCCAAGTTTGGTTTCAAACACCCATGCTGGGAGGCTCACAGCCACCTATCACTCCAGCTCCAAGAGATCCCATGCCCTTCCTGGGAATCTGTAGACACATGGCATACACTTACATAAACAGATACATTAAAAAAAAAAATCTTAAGCCAAGAGTGATGGCGCATGCCTTTCGTCCCAGCACTCGGAGGCAGAGGCACAGGCAGGTGGATCTTTCTGAGTTTAAAACCAGTCTAAAGCTGGTCTACATAGTGAGTCCCAGGCCATCTGGAGCTACATAGTGAAATCTTGTCTCAAAATGAAAACAAGTAAAATAAAATAAGATAAAATAAAATAAAATTAAAAAACGCATAAAAGAACTCTTAATGCTAGTGACTTGCTTTCTCACCTGCTTTCTCCAGCAAGCCTGCACCTCCTAAATCTCCCCAAAGAGTGCTACAAAGTGTCCAAATAATTGAAACTTATTTGGGACACTCTCATTCAAACCACCACAGATGTCAAGGAAGTTATTTGAGCTGCCTTCAGGCTCAGAAATCAAGGACATTTTTAGGTGAATCAGCCCAGAGAAACAGAGAGACTGTTACATGTACATCCAGCAGCCACTTTACCATGGCTTTGAGTGGACTTAGACATTGGCAAGAATTTAGTTTAAGCCAATGGAATTCCATGAATGAATGAGTTTGTTGAGCTTTGGACAGACTGATGATGACACAGTATGCTCAGGGGCCAGTGAGTGTAGAGCAATAAAACACAAGTATTGACAAAAAATCTCTTTAGAGAGAAAGAAAAAGGTTTTATGAACAATTATGAAGTCTGAGTCATAAACTGGTATGGCATCCAGGTACTCCATGCATTTTGATGAATACTTTTTGACTAGGATGATTATTCAACAATTTTCTTTAAAAGAAATCTTCACGTTTTAAGTCTGGGGAAATAGCTCAGTGGGCAAAGCCCAGGCCACACAAGTGGGAGGACCTATGTTCAAAACACCAGGGAGCATGTTAAGAATCTGTATTCTTAGCACTTTTACCAAGAGATGTGAGGTAGAAGAAGGAGAGCTAAGGGTCAGCTAAACTATCTCAAATAAAATAAAATGGGAGAGTACTGATACCCAAGGCTTGCCTCTCTGCTCGACAGTGAATCATTGCATTCATGTATCCGCACACAGAGATAGATAAAGTACACACACACACACACACACACACACGCACACACTTTTTAACAAAGAAATCTGTACATCATATCCAAATTGTCATGTCAGTAGGTTTCATGCTTATGTAGATCTTGCTAGGCTACTACATTGTGAAGATTTCATGATTTTCATATATATATATGTGTGTGTGTGTATATATATATATATATATATATATATAATGAGATATATAACATGTTCAGATATTGTAATAAATACTGTTTATTTTTTCCATATTTGTTTGTTAATTTTTAAAGAATTTCCTACACGAATATGCATTTGCATTATTTCCACGCCTCCAAGTTTCCCCTCCAACTTCTCTCATGCACCGCCTTCTCCTTCACAATTTCTTGTCCTCTGCTTTATTATTGTTGCATACATGCTCATTCATTTATAAATATAAATACATATATATATTTATTTATATTGCACTGAGTCCATTGATTGGCACTTGTATGTACCCATGTTTAGGGCTGCCTACTTGGATCACATCTTCTCTCAGGCAGCTTGTTTCTGGAGAAAACTGATTTCTCACTCTCTCAGCATTCATTGATTCCCTAATCTCTTCATCTTGAGGTGGGCCCCCCTGAAATTTTCTTCATCCAAATTGTCATGTCAACTGGTTTCATGCTAATGTAGATCTTGATAGGCTACCATACTGTGAAGATTTCATGGATTTAGTTTCTTTATCACATGTAGAATGCACTAACTAGAAGCAAGTGTCTTGTCCCTCCAGCTCTTATATTCTTTTCATCCTCTCTTCGACAATATTCCCTGAGCCTTAGGGTTGGAGGTTGTATTGTAGAAGGTAGGGGTAGGGAGCTCATAGCCACTTCTCTGCATATGACCAGTTGTGGAGTATGTAATAGTCTGCACCTGTTGTAAGAAAAAGCTTCTTTGATGAGCTTTTCTATTTAAATATAAGGATATATATGTAAGATATATTACCATTTTATATATTATGTATATTAGCAATTCAATATTTTATATTAGTCTAAGAAAATGACAGTAGTACATTCCTCTCTAGGGTGTGTTTCCTGGATATGTTTACACTGCGTGGATTCCCTCATATTAAGCTGGCTATAAGTCCTTAAATTTGCCAGTTGATTTAGATTTTCTAGGCATAAAATTTTATTTTTATAGTTACAAAGCAATAATTAAACTATAACTAATCAAGAACTTTAAAAATTAAAGATGGAAGGTGAATTTTATCATTTCCTGTTTTAGAACCCTTTAAAGCAAGTATTAAATTATTATTATTATTAATTATTTTGGTCTTTGTTAGACAAGGTCTCCATGTAGCTCAAGCTGTCCTGGACTCACTATGTAGACCAGACCACGCTGGCTTTGAACTCATAGATATCCTCCTACCTCTGTCTTCTGAGTGCTGTGATTAAAGGCGTGTGCCACCATGCCCAGCCTTTTTTAATGTTATTTTTTTAAAGTCTTTTATTTATTATTTTCATTTTATGCATATGGGTGTATTTCCTGCATATATGTAAGTGCACCCGTGTTGTACAATGCCTAAGGAGGTCAGAAGATGGAAATGGAATTACATATGTAGTTAGTTTCCATGTACACTCTGGGAATATTAAAAATATTCAGAAGTCAAAAGAAAGAAAAAGTTATAATTTTATAAATGTATTATAACTAAAACAGTACGTATTAAAGGTTCATTAACTCTGCTCTTATGTAAGTCATATTTTATGATTTCATGAATTCACAAGAATATTTCACAAAATTTGACATTATTCTAAAGTCTATCCATGATTTTCCATTTCAAAATGATAAAGGCCAAGTTATGACTTAATTCGAGAAATCTCTCATTTTCTTGCATCTGTTTCAAGAAACATAGAGAAAATATATTACATGATGAAAGATAAAATGTATTTTGAACTGAGTCTTTGATCTTTACCTTAAGTTTTTGAGTAGTAAAGCCACATGATTATACTTCATTTGGAAAAAAAATAAAAGCTCACATACTGCTTTATAATTTTGGGGGAAAGGGAATTTTTTTCTTTATTCCTATTTCACATAATTTCTTTATAAGAGAATAAAACAGACTTTTCTGTACATATATTTAGACAACCATTCAAAATGTGTAAGTGGATAAAGATTTTCCTTAATTTCTCATTTATGGAAATGTCATGATCTCTTTGGGATTTATTATATTATTTATAAACTAAATACTTGCCTTAAGTTGTGACTTCCCCTTATGGTTCTTACACTTAAAGATTACTTGGATGACCTTTACTTTCTAACAATATTCATAAATGTTTTATTAGAATTAAACCTGTTTGCCTGGCTTATTAAACTCATGTACCACAAGTCTATCTTAGAAAAAAACATTCTGAGTTCTTTTGTGACACAATGTCTGTTCTAGTTTGCATTTAATTGCTGTGAGAAAATACTCTGATCAATATCAACTTAGGGAGGAAAGGGTTTATTTGGCTTACATCTCCCAGGTTCATTACTTAGGGAGACCAAGGGCTGGACTGGAGGAAGGAGCTGAAGGACAGGCCATGGAGGAACACTGCTTCTTGACCCATACTTAACATGTTTTCTTATATAATACAGGACAACTTCCCCACGGGTGGTACCATCCACAGTGGGCTGGACCCTCCCACATCACTCAATCAAGAAATTGCCTCACACACATGGTCACAGGCCAGTCCAATGGAGGCAATTCCCAAATTCGGACTCCCTCAACCCAGGTGTGTCAGGTTGATACCAAAGCTCTCCAGCATAGTGTCTCTTTGTTGGTGTGTCTTATACTATGTTGCAAGGTGGATTTATGGATGTCACATTTCATGAGATTTATGTAGTTTTGATTGTATTTCCATTGACATTCTGTACAAATCATAGTTATTTGGGTTATAAACTCTTCACCTTTATACTTTCTGTTAACAGCAATAAAATCTGAGTGACTAATAAACAGTTAATCACTCCTTACAAATATCTGATATTCTTCCAGCAATAATCCTTGAACTTTTTAACCAAATGCACAGATAGAGGAAAAGTAGTACTCTTTATGATGGTCTTGAGTCTACTGTTTCAAAACAGAGGGCTTTGATAATCTTCAGATTGGTATTTATCAATCTAGTATGATTCATTTAGTGCTAGTGAAAAGTTCCTCCAGGTGCTGAAACCCATTGTCTACCAATCTTAATCTTTGGCACTGCAAGTTTTCATCATATTTCTGTGGACTTTTGATTCTTTTAAGGAACATTTAAAGCTGAGCATGGAAAAGTACACCTATAATTCTATCAGTTAGGATGCTGAGGTATGAAGTTAGGAGTTTGAGACTGTCTTCGGCTGCAAAGCAAGTTCCTGACTTAGGAGAACAAAACAAAATTAACAACAAAGAGTACTTGAAAAGTGTTGAAAGTTCTAGCCATTATGCCATTAAGATGGGACTCATGATATGCTCATTGCTTCTAATTTTATACAACTGCTAGGCCAGTATTTTTTATTAAACATTTAAAATCATACACATGATAAAATTTTAATTCTAAAACATAAAATTTACACACACACACACACACAAACACATAGCAAGATTATTTGTACCCCTTGCATTTTGATAACAACCTAAAATGCTTGCTAATGTTCTATTTTCTATGATCTCAAGGCTTATTCTTGATATTTGAAGTTCTGACAAACAGAATAGGTATTTACTCTGAATGTGCCTTTTCACTTACATATCTCTGAGATGTATTCATGTCACTGTCTTCAGAAGGACCTAATTAATTAGAACTCAGTTGAGTAAATGCAATAAGATTTTTATGTATTCTCATATTCATAGATATAAGAGATTTTATTTTTAGAAAATAATTATGCGGATCTCTTATTAACATAGTACAAGAAGTTCTTTCTCACATCTGTAAAGCCGTTTTCTTTTTAAATACATGTGGAAAATTGGAAAATAAACATGTCACAGATTTAAAGTGTGTATGGAAAATAACCCTTTCAAAATCTGATCCATTTGAGATGGTGCATAATTTGCAGTCATTTTGTACATATATTAAAATGTTAGTATTTTATTTTGGGGGTATTTTTGAGACAGGGTCTCCCTTTTAGTTCCAGCTGGCCTTGACCTCATTCTGTAGTCCAGGCTGGTCTTGAACTCACAGAGATCCACCTGCCTCTGCCTCCTGAGTGCTAGGATTAAACACATGCGCCACCACGCCCAGCTTATTTTTTTATGCAAAATCTAACATTTGTCTTTATGATTCTGGTATCTTTAAATCATAAAATAGTTCATTTTCATTTCTAAAAAATGAAGTCTCCTAAATCTTTACGAGATTGGGTTAAGACTGTAAAAAGCATTATTATCCATTGGGGAGACAGGAAGTTATTCATGTGAGAGAGTCATAAATTCCAAACAGTTGAATTCCATTTGAAACTAAGACTCCACGAGATCCAGTTTAGTTCTAAATGTGGAAATGTGGGAGGGCATTCTTTCTGCCTCCCTCATCATTATCCTGAATAGCCTCCTGCTGCTTCCTGACTACCCACCACAATCAAATGCTTTGTTCAATACAATTTAAATTACTCAATGTCTAAAAGATCATTATTTATTAAAAAGAATAGATTGCATTCTTTCTTAATCTGTATCAATCAAATTATATTAACTCAAACGCTTTCTCTTCATGAAGAGTACATGTTACATAAAAGAAAAAAAAAAGACTTAAAAATTGTACTAAAAGTTAAGAAGAATATCCTTTACCTGTGAACTGCAGTGTGGTGGTTCAGTAGTTAGGAGCACTGGGTGCTCTTGCAGAGGATCCAGGCTTTATTCCAAGTACCCACATGGCTGCCGACAGCCATTCATAACTCCAGTTCTTGGGAATCTGACACTTTTTTTCTGGCCTTCATGGACATTGAATGCACAGGTACACTTATATACATGCAGGCAAAACATATATTAAAAGAAAAAGAAAACAAAAAAAAGTCTTCCCCAATTGAAAAGCAAAGGAACACTAGTTGGAACATGGAGAACTTGGGAAAAATTCAGAGGCCAGCCATTTAAACAAGCGTCTGTCTGGAATGGCTTAGCTCTCCACATGTGGACACAATGGGTCTAGTCCAGAGAGTTTCATGATGTCTGTTGTAGCACAGATGAGCAATGAGTCTCTAAATCCATGTTGGAACATAAAACTGAGTGAAATGGCAATAATCAGAGTCCCATTATAACTCAATTTGAAATTGGCACCCATCCCCATATCAGGAACATCATGGTCATTTCTTCAACCTTGCAATAATCCAAACTCACATTTTATGCTTTTAGCCTTTTATTTTACTATTTAGTAATATAAATAATGTGGAAACTAAGACTTGTGGGCAAACTGCAGAACATGGAAAAAAAACAAACAAACAGAAAGCAAAACAAAAAAAATCTCTTCTTATAATTGCTGTTTCTGGGTTCATGGCAAATGTCCCATATGACAGAAACCAAACGAATTAACAAAGGAAAGCATACACATCTGATATAAGTTTTGTATGCATAAGAGTCTTCAGAAATAATGCCTATAAAAACTGCAATTCATGACCTTTTCTGGTTTAGTTTCACAATGAGTGGGCAGTCACAGGAAGTACAGGCAAAAGTGTTTGATTCCACAGTAATTAGTGGGTGGGATTGGCTAGCAAGACCTTTTGATTCATATTCTTCTTGGCTTTGCTGTGTTTCTGTCTCCTCTTGTATACAGGGGGCGTCTCTTAAATGAAGAAATTATGAGCTGCTTCAGAAAAATTGGAAAACTAATTTTATGGCTTTCTGAAGGGATCAGGGGAGAAGGAAGGCTTCATTTGTTTTCTCAAATACCAAGGGGTCATACCTTACTGAGACTTGCCATTTGTCCCAATTGCCATTTTACTTGCATACACTGAGGCTACCTGTGTGTTAGGCTACCTGTCACTCTGTTCCAAGCTGTCCAGTGTTAGTTAGCATCACTAACAGCTTGAAAGTCTAAGCCCAAAGCTTCTTTGGCTCCTAAGCCAATGACTATGATTAGCTATTTGACTTGTATATCCATGTGCTGGATAGCTTTAGTGTCAACTTGACACACCTGGGTTGAGGGACATCAAATGGGGAATTGGCTCCATTGGACTGGCCTGTGACCATGTCTGTGGATCATTGAACAATGTGGGAGGGCCCAGCCCACTATGGGTGGTGCCACCCCTGGGCAA
The DNA here is from genome assembly GCA_009823505.1 of Rhizomys pruinosus. Lineage (NCBI taxonomy): Eukaryota > Metazoa > Chordata > Mammalia > Rodentia > Spalacidae > Rhizomys > Rhizomys pruinosus. The sequence continues at coordinate 679,024 of VZQC01003927.1, read as the reverse complement.
GTTGTTATGTACAGTATAAGAAAGCAGGCTGGGCATGGGCCAGGGGAGCAAGCCAGTAAGCAGTGTTCCTCCATGGCCTGTGCTTCACCTCCTGCCTCCAGGTTCCTGTCCTGGGTTCTTATATTGGTCTCCCTCTGTGATCAACCCAGGAAATGTGAGCCAAATCAACCCTTTCCTCCCCAAGTTGGCTTTGCTCAGAGTGTTTTGTCACAGCAATTGAAAAGAAACTAGAACAGAAATTGGTATCAGGGAGTTGGCTATTGCTGTGACAGACCTGACCTTGGTGTTCGGGGGGAAGATTTTGGAAACATTTGGAACTTTGGGCTGGAAAAGGCATTGAGTGCCTAGAGTTTGTTGCTGCACAGCTTGGAACAATTATGCTGAAAGACATGTAGACGATGGAGGCCCGGCTTATGAAACTTCAAGGGAACCAGAGACCATGAGGGCTGTTTACATGATGTTTTTGAACTGAGAACCTGTAGGTTATGGTCAGCTGGGGCTGAAGAATCAGCTGTAAGTAACAAGAGACCAGAACCTGAAGTTAAACCTTTGTTTAACTGGGACAACTGATGCTGGTTAGCTGGGGTTGGAAAAAGCTGCTGTAAGTAACAAGAGACCAGCATCATTGTGGTGAAATCTTCTGGTTAGAATTTTTTCAGGGTCAGCACACAGAATCTATGTTCCAGAAGGGGCCCTAGCCTCCATGTCAAGCCAGAAGCAGGACTTGGTAATGTGTGTCTCCTATATGATTCTTGGCACTATGAGAGGTCAGGAAAGACTATTGGTGGAAGTGCACCTCAGTTGCAATAAAGACCCCAAGATTTCAGAAGTCATGAAAAGATGCTGAAGCTTTGAACCAGGAGAAGTCAGAAGAGACCATTGGTGAAGGTGCAGCCTCGGATTTAGTGAAGATCTGAGCTTTTCGGAGATGCCAGGATAATGGGTCACCACCAAGAGCATCAGTGTGTGGAATGGTGCTGATCTGGGCCTGCAAACTGTGTGTGCTGTGGATGGCAGAGTCAGGGAAATGGAGCTGCCAAAACCTTTTGGAGCCCAGAAGATGGTGAGTGAATCCCAGATGTCCAGCTTTGAGCTACTTTGCTAGACTTAGGTTTTGCTTAGGTGTGCCCAATTATTCCTTTGAAATAAGACAGTATATGTTTTGGATTTTACAGGAGCCCACAGTTAAGAGACTTTTAACAAAATGTGAGCTTTTAAGTGTTTGGAACTTTTAGGGACTGTGGGGCTTTTGAAGTTGTACTGACTTATGTTGTGATTAATGTTAACATCATACATTGGGTATAAGAAATGGAAAGGTTGTGGTTTAATAGTGATGTGTTTTGTGTGTCAAGTTGACAAGGGGTCAATTTTTCTGGAAAGCTTTAGTGTCAACTTGACACACCTGGGTTGAGGGAGCCTCAAATGGGGAATTGGCTCCATTGAACTGGCCTGTGGCCACATCTGTGGAGTATTGTCTTGATTGTTGAGCAATGTGGTAGAGCCCAGCTCACTATGGGTGGTGCCACTCTGGGCAGGTTGGTATGTACACTATAAGAAAGCAGGCTGGGCATAGGCCAGGGGAGCACACCAATAACCAGTGCTCCTCCATGGCCTGTGCCTCACCTCCTGCCTCCAGGTTCCTGCCCAGAGTTCCTATGGTGGGCTCCCTCAGTGATGAACTGTGACCCAGGAGATGTGAGCCAAATAAACCTTCCCAAGCTGGTTTTGGTCAGAGTGTTTTGTCACAGCAATTGAAGAGAAACCAGAACAATCACCTCTCTATGAGTAGCTGACTCTTGGTACTGCTCTGCTGGTAGTACAAAGAGAGAATTCACCTGTACTATTCCACTGCCATATAAAGGCAAAAGTAGACTTTAGCATAAAATAAACAGTGCTAAATCAGTAATCCTGAGGTGGGGAGGTACATTAGTCTGAGTTAGCATCACTATGACAAAATACCTGAAATAAACAACTTAAGGGAAAAACCATTTGTTTCAGTCTGAGGTTTCAGTCTGTCAAGGGGGATGATGGGGAAAATACATCATGAAAGGGAGGTACATGATCTCTCTCTCTCTCTCTCTCTCTCTCTCTCTTTACTCCCTTCTCAACTGTAATATTATATGACAATAATTATTCACTTTTTTGTTGAAGGATAATTAATTTATGTCTAGGTGTTTTACATAAGCAAGGATGTTGTGAACATTGTTGAACCTATTAAGTAATGTGCATAAATCCTTTGATTATGCACCTAGCAGGTTACTCAGTTGATAAAAATGCTGCATCTTAATGCTGTGTTATTTTATATTTTTTCTAGAATCCATGTATTCCTTGTCTTCTAGTTCTGCCATTACGAGTTATAGATGTCCTCTTAATTTTTCACAAAATACTGCATTAATTTATAGTATTTATTTATAACTGATTTTGGTTAAATTTATTACAAATATTTCCTCACTGCTTTTACCTAGACTTACTTCTGAATGAGATCCCAAGAGAACCAGCATTATTATTTTTTTTTTTTTTTGGTCTTTTTGAGACAGGGTCTCCTTTTAGTCCCAACTTATCTGGATCTTGCTATGTAGAAGAGAATGGCCTTGCACTCACAGAGATCTACATGCCTCTGCCCCCCAAGTGATGGGATTAAAGGTGTGGACCACCATGCCCAGATAACCAGCAGTATTTTTTTAGATATTATTATTAAACTTTTTCCATAGGTCATACATCATTTCTCAATCAAATCCAGAGTTGCTTCCCTTTCCATGCCACCCCACCTGAGTCCGTGCACTCTGCCGTACATGTTCTGCATCTTTTCTGAGTCTTTCCAGAGTTTTTATTTTCAGTTCTTTTGTTGTTCTCTCCAACTTGTATTGCTATGTTATATATACATACATATATATATAATGTATATATATATACATAGTTATATATACATAAATATATACATATATACATACCTACACATATCACTTGAATTGAGGATTTTTTTTTCCCTAAAAGATGTCATGTTTTCCTTAAGGAAGTGCTCAAAGGTTCCTCCTTGGCAATCCCAAACAACCATCAATCCTACACTTTTGCTCCACATTGGGGTCTTTCCCTCCCATGGTCCCCCAAAATGAAGTCCAGTAAGCACACGTCTTGTCTTGATCCCCCTGCACTGGCCTCCATGATACAGCCAGGTAGTCCAACAATGGCAGTCTATATTCTGACGAGACTGACATCCCCTTAGCTGTTTATTCCACAAGCTGAATATCTCAGAAGTCCCCATCTGGCATTGAAGGTTTGGAGGATTCTTGGAGAGACATGAGTCCTCAGTACATATTGAAAGGTTAAAAAACTGTGTCTCATGGCTTTGAGGACTGCCAAAAGCCATGGCAGCCACAGAATAGATGCACTTGCCAGTAGGAACTGGAGACAGGCCAAACAACAGTACTCTCTCTTTATTCCTTTTGTCTTTTTACTAAGATCTCAAGTTCTATGTCTGCAGTACAGTTTCTCTGGTCTTACTGATTATTTGTATCTGGTTGTACTTTCCTTTTGGATGCTTAAGGCAACACAGTTAACCCAGATTACCCAAGGTTTTTGTTTTCTCAAGGTCAGTTGGGGATCTGGTCCTCAGGGGTCTCTCAGGGTTTTCTTGGGGGGAGGAGGGTGGGAGCCCTTTGCTCCTTTCAGCTTTTCATTTACCAATATCTAATATCCATCCATTCAAGGACAAAAATCAGGTCTTGCTAGACCAGGCTTCCTTTTATGAAGCATGAGCAGACTTTTTTCTTTATAGACTGGACACTGGATGAAGTCACATCAGTGTCTCTCCAAGACCTCCTTGAACATGAAGACTGGTGACCCACATTTGCAGGACATTTCAAGATGCACCCTGTGCTGGATAGCTTTAGTGTCAACTTGACACACCTGGGTTGAGAGAGCCTCAATTGGGGAATTGGCTCCATTGGATTGGCCTGTGGCCACATCTGTGGAGTATTGTCTGATTGTCAAGCAATGTGGGAGGCCCAGACCACAATGAGTAGTGCCACCCTGGGCAGGTTGTTGTGTACCATATAAGAAGGCAGGCTGGGCATGAGCCAGGGGAGCAAGCCAGTGAACAGCATTCCTCCATGGCCTGTGCTTCAGCTCCTGCCTCCAGGTTCCTGCCCTGAGTTCCTGCCTTGGGCTCCCTGAGTGATGAACTGTGACCCAGGAGATGTAAGCTGAATAAACCCTTTCCTCCCCAAGTTGGTGTCAGTCAGAGTGTTTTGTCACAGCAATGGAAGACAAACTAGAACACACCCCCATGCATAATTCCCTGAGACTTCGTTGACCTCTAAGGGCAAGGAACAAAGTTATCCCTTAGGTCCCTCAGCCAAATTGGTATGAGTGTTAAGTATGGTCATTAAGCACCCAGAAAGGCTAAGTTGCACCAGCCTATTACATTGCACCTATATTAAAATTGTATCCTTTGGAAACAAACTGTATGTTATTTCCATAACATATTTCTTGATTCACATCTTTTCCATTTTAATCCCCTAATACTCTAAAAGATGCACATACACCCTCCATCATGTGCCGAAAACCCAAGGACTGAAAATAAATGTTAGGTCAGCTCTAGAACCTGTTTAGGGATTCACATTGCAAGAGCACAGTTGTCTTTAGATCATGAGGAATATAATATTAACATTGCTCAGTTTGTCTTACAACTATGTACTTAGTACTAGCATCCACAGATAAGGGATACAATCTGTCTATTGTTTTTCTTGGATTGTGTTACTTCACTTAGCAAAAATCTTCTAGTTCCATCCAGTTACCTGCAAATTTCATGATGTCATCTTTCTTTACCGCTGCATGGAACTCCATTGGGTAGATGTAGCACATTTTTTTCTATCCACTCATCAGTTGAGAGGCATTTGGGTTGGTTCCAGCTCTTAGCTATTGTGAAGAGAATCAGCAGTATTTTTGTGTTAGTATAGCTGCAGTCCATTTTTCTCCATGACATCTATCTCTGTATAAAATATCTTTGTCCTAAGCTGAGAAAAACATTTTCTTCTAAATTTTAAAATATCACATTTTTTGCATATTGCAGTAATACACCAAAATTGGCATTCATATTTGGAAGGAATAGAAGACTTTTCTATTTTTTGGTATGAATTGGGGGTTTATTGTATGGGAAATTATTGTTTCAGAGTCTATTCCTCTGTATCTTCTACACCGACACCTTGTTATGCCAGGTTTTCAGATGTATGTAGAATTGTCTTTGGACAATTTTGTTCAATTATTCTCAAATAGAAGATATCAATTGATTCCATGTAATTATACATCTGCATTTTTTTCTGCTTCTTCTTCAAGGCTATATTTAATTTCTGAAAATGTCCATATTAATATACCTTTTGGAATCTCTATGAAGATCTATGCAAAAATCTTTGAATTTTGCACAGAATTTCAAGAATTTGTTATTGAGGAGAGGCTTTTCATATTGATGATGTTTAATCATCAATTTTTCTCTTAATTTAATTACTACCAGGAAGATTATATTTTTTTTACTCTTTTTTATTTTTATTTATTTATTTATTTATTTATTTATTTTGCATTATTCCAAAATATGCATATATACATTCCAAACATAAGTCAAAATTACAAATTCTGTAAATAAACTATAGGTTGATTCCTAAACACATTTAGAGAGTCACATTTTAACAGTAAATTTGCATGTAGGTATAAAGATATGTAACTTTACATTCTCTTTCTCCCTCTCTCTCTCTTTTAGAATATGACTACATGGTAATTACAATGTGTGAATATAAGTAGTAAGGCAACTCTAGAGCCCATTTAGAGATTCACATTGGAATAGCACAGTTGCTTTCAGATACAATGAAATATAATAATAAAGTTGCTCAGTTTGACTGCCAACTGGGGATTTGGTGTTAGCATCCATAAATGAGGGAAACCATTTGCCTTTTTATTTTCTGGGACTGTGTTACTTCACTTAGTATAATTGCATCCAGTTCCATCCATTTACCAGCAAAGCTCATGATGTCATCTTTCTTTACCACTGTATAGAACTCCATTGTGTAGATGTACCACATTTTTGTTATCCAGTCATCTGTCGAGGGGCATTTGGGTTGGTTCCAGCTCTTTTCTATTGTGAAGAGAGCTGCAATAGATATAGCTGTGCATGTATCTTTGCAGTAGGATGCATCTTGTGGGTATATAACCAGGAGTGGTATGGCTGTGTCAGGTGGTAGGCTCATTTTGAGTTTTTAAGGGTTCTTGACACTGCTTTCTATAGTGGTTGTACAAGTTTACATTCCCACCAGCAGTGGACCAGTGTACCCCTTTTCCCACAACCTCTCCAGCATTTGGTGTCTTTTGTTTTCTTGAACTTGGCTAGTCTTATTGGAGTGAGATGAGATAGTGTGGTTTTAATTTGCATTTCCTTAATTATTAATGATGTTGAACACTTTTTAAGATGCTTCTCAGCCATCTTTACTTCCTTACTGGTGAAGTCTCTGTTCAGCGCTTTACTCCATTTTTTGAGTAGGTCATTTGTTTTCTTACTTCTTTGTTTATTTTAGCTTTGTTTTTTTGTAGCTTATATATTCTGGATGTTAATGCTTTGTCAGATGTATCAGTGATGAAGGTTTCCTCACACTCTGTGGGTTTTCTCTTCACTTCCTTCATTGCGTCTTTGGCTGTACAAAAGCTTTTGAGTTTCATGAGGTCCCACTTGTCAGCTGTTGTCCTTATTTCCTGTGCAGCTACTGTTTGATTTAGAAAGTCTTTTCCTACACCTATGTCTTGTTGGTTGCTGTCAAATTTTCTTCTATCACTTTCAAGGTTTCAGATTTCAGGTTGAGATCTTTGATCTACTTGGAGTTTATTTTTGCATAGGGTGAGAGGTAGGAGTTTAATTTTGTTTTTCTACAAAGGGTGATCCAGTTTTGCCAACATCATTTGCTGAAGATGCTATCTTTCCTTCACTGAGGTTTTTTGGGCCCTTTGTCTGAGGTGGCTGAAGTTATATGAGCTTAAGTTTGGATCTTCAATTTTGTTCCATTGGTCAAGGGATCTTTTTTTTTTTTTTTTGCCAGTACCAGGCTGTCTTTATGACTATAGCCCTGTAATACAGCTTGAAGTCTGGTACTGTAATCCCCTCAGTATTGCACTTTTCACTCAGGGTTGCTTTAGCTATTCGGGATCTTTTGAAGGATTTTTTTTCTCAGTCTGTGAAAAAGCTCATGGGGATTTTGATTGGGTTTGCATTGAATCTGTATATTAATTTGGGTAGAATGGACATTTTTACTATATTACTTTTTCTAATCCATGAGCATGGGGGTCTTTTCATCTTTTGATGTCATTTTCAATATCCTTCTTCAGGGTTTTAAATTTTTTGTTGTAGAGGTATTTGGTGAATTTGGTTAGGTTTATTCCTAGGTATTTTATTTTATTTTATTTTATTTTATTTTATTTTATTTTATTTTATTTTTTTGATGCTATTGTGATTGGAAAGGTCTCTATATATTCCTTCTCCAGTTGCTTATTGTTGGTATAAAGAAAGGCTACTGATTTTTCTAGGTTTATTTTGTATCCTGCCACTTTACTGAAACTTTTGATCATTTCTAAGAGTTTTCTGGTGGAGTTTTTAGCATCCCTTAGGTAAACTATCATATCATCTGCAAAAAGGGATAGTTTTACTTCCTCTTTTCCAATTAGTACTCCTTTAATTTTGCTTTCTCGCTTTATCGCCCTAGCAAGCATTTCAAGCACTATATTGAAGAGGAGTGGTGATAGTGTTCGTGCTTTTAAGGGGAATGCTTCCAATTTTTCTCCATTTAGGATGATGTTGGCTGTGTGTTTCTTTTATATGGCTTTGTTTATATTGAGGAATGATCCCTCCAGTCCAATTTCCTCTAAGACTTTAAGCACGAAGGGATGCTGGATTTTGTTGAAAGCTTCTTCTGCATCAATTGAGATGATTGTATGGTTTTTGTCTTTAACTCCATTTATGTATTTTATGATATTTATTGATTTACGAATGCTGAACCATCCCTAAATCACTGGTATGAATCCAACCTGGTCATAATGGATGACCTTTTTGATGTGAGTCTGTATGCGATTTGCACGTATTTTGTTGAGAATTTTTGCATCTGTGTTCATTAATGATATGGGTCTATAGTTTTCTTTCTTGTTTGTGTCTTTGCCTGGTTTTGGTATTAGAGTGAGGCTGGCTTCATAGAAGAAGTTTGGGATACTTCCCTTTGTCTGTATCCTTCTGAAAATATTGAGTAGCAATGGTTGTAAAACCTCTTTAAATGTTTTATAGTTGAGCCGGGCGTGGTGGTGCACACCTTTAATCTTAGCACTTGGGAGGTAGAGGCAGGCAGATCTTTGTGAGTTCAAGGCCAGCTTGGTCTACAGAGTGAATTCCAGGACAGCTGGGGCTACAAGGAGACCCTGTCTCGAAAAGACCAAAAAAATGTTTTATAGAATTCTGCTGTGTAACCATCTGGGCCTGGGATTTTTTTAGATCGTGGGCTTTTTATTACCTATTCAATTTCCTCAAGTATTATGGTTTAAGCTCTTTAAGCTGTCAATCTCTTCTTGGTTAATCTTTGGTGAATCACGAGATTTCAGATATTCATCCATTTCTCTTAGGTTTTTAAATTTAGTTTTTAAATTATGTTTTTGAAATATTCTTGTATGATTGTCTAGATCTTTTCTTTATCTGTTGTGATGTTTCCCCTTTCATCACAGATGCTATTGATTTGGAGTTGCCCTTTCTTTCTTTTGGTTAACTGGGCTAGAGGTCTGTCTATTTTGTTTATCTTTTCAAAGAACCAGCTTTTGTATTCATTGATTCTAGGTATTGTTTTCTTTGTTTCTATTTCATTGAGTTCTGTTCTGATTTATGTTATTTCTTCCTGTCTGTTGGGTTTAGGGTTCATTTGTTGTTGTCTTTCAAGTGTTTTTGGCTGCAGTGTCAGATCGTTTATTTGTCTCCTTCTGTTTTTTTTTAATGTGGGTACTTAGGGCTATTAATTTCCCTCTTAGGACTGACTTTAGTGTACCCCACAGGTTTTGTTGTGTTGTATTGTCATTTTTGTTTAGCTCCAGGAATGCTTTTATTTCCTTCTTTATTTCTTCTCTGACCCACTCATTGTTCAAGCCTGGTCTACAGAGTGAGTTCCAGGACAGGTGGGGCTACAGGGAGACCCTGTCTCGAAAAAGACAAAAAAAAGATGTTTCTCAGCCATCTCTAATTCCTCACTTGTGAAGTCTCTGTTCAGTTGTCGAACTTAATTCTTGCTCAGCTGCTGTCTGATTTAGGAAGTCTTGTAGTATGCTGCCAACTTTTTCTTCTATCATCTTTGGAGTTTGTGGTTTCACATTGAGGTTTTTAATCCACCTGTAGTTGACTTTTGTACAGGGTGAGAGATAGGGGTTTAATTTCATTCTTCTATGAGTGATCCAGTTTTGCCAACGCCACTTGCTGAAGATGCTGTCTTTCCTCCATTGTGTCTTCTTGGTCCCCTTGTCAAACATGAGATGGCTGAAATTGTATGTGCTCAAGTTTGGATCTTCAGTTTTGTTCCATTGGTCAACAGGTCCGTTTTTGTGCCAGTACCAAGCTTTTTTTTTTATGACCATAGCCCTGTAGTATAGTTTGAAGTCTGGTATAGAGATCCCCCTGTATTAGTCTTTTCACTCAGGGTTGTTTGGGCTATTCAGGGTCTTTTGTTTTTCCAAACGAAATTAAGAACATTTTTTTCCAATCCTGTGAAGAAACTCTTGGAGATTTTAATTGGGATTTCATTAAATCTATATAAGAGTTTGGGTAGAATGGACATTTTTACTACATTTATTTTCTCAATCCATGAGCATGGGAGATTTTTCCATCTTCTGATGTCTTCTTCAATTTCCTTCTTCAAGGGTTTAAAATTTTTGTTGTATAGATCTTTGGTGTCTTTGGTTAGGTTTGTTCCTAGATATTTTATTGTTTTTGAGGCTATTGTGAGTGGAAAGGTCTCCTTGAATTCCTTCCTCTGTTGCTTGTTGTTGGTGTAAAGAAAGGCCCTCTAGTTCTTTTCAGAGTTTGTTGATTTCTCCTTTTAGTTCTTTCTGGAATTTATCATTCTTTCTTTCTAGTTCCTTTATGAGTTTTTCATTCTCTCCCTTTAGTTCTCTGATTTGGTCTTTATAGTCTTTGAATATGTCTACAATTGTTCTTCTAAGGTCAGTTTCTTTGTTTCCTTCCAGGGAGATCTCCTTGTTGGAATCTTTTACAGGATTGGTTGAGTTCAGTGGGGATTTATTTTGAGATTTTCCCACATTGTTGTTTTTCCGTTGTGTTTTTGGCATGTGTATTTTGTTGTTGTTGTTGTTGTTGTTTTTCCCACCTTTGTTTATTTGTTTGCCTTCTGTTGCTAATCTCAAATGTTAATATGGAGGACTAGTTGGTCACTCAGTTTGCTTCCTGTTGGTTTCTTCCTCAGTTTTGGCAATGCAACCTTGAACCACTGACACTGCTGGATCCTCCCAAGGGCAGTAAGCTGCAGCACCAGCAGTTTATACTTTCCACCACAGTATCAGTAGCTTGAGTGTGTGCATGGGGGGTTTGAACCCTGGTGCCCATCCGGGCAGCTGGGCATGGAGTGTGTGTGCCCCTGACTGACCTTCTATTCACGCAGGCTGTTCCTCTCTATGGTTCTAGCATTGGAAGGCAGCTGCCGAGGTCGGTGGGATGGCCAAATGCCTGCACAGCACAAACCCACCTGGGCGGCTGGGCACAAGGCGTGTGCACCCCTGAATGACCTATATATCTACATACGCAGTTCCTTGCAATGGTTCTGGCATTGGATGTTGACTGCTGAGGTGGGCTGAATGGCCAAATGCCTGCATGGACAGCTGGGGGAAGGCTGCAGATGTGGAGAGGTGGACCAGGCAGCCAATGGCCTGCATGGCACAAACCCTCCTGGGCAGCTGTTGAAGATTATATTCTTAATATTATACTTTAAATTTGGCAGTTTCTGGTATGTAGACATCTAATTTAGAACTTACATTTACTTCTCTAAATTTTAATAATCTTAAGAATTTGGATTTAGATTTATATTTTCTAAATAGAATCTTATCTAATATCTACCAGAATAATTTGGTTATCTCATAGAACATTGTAAATGCCCCTTAATTTAATAAAATGTTTTAATTTTCCCGTTTTGTACAATTATTTTAGAAAATTTATTGAGAATTTCATATATGTATAGAATGTAATAGTATTATACCCACCACCCAGTTCCATACCAGCAACTCCCTCTTGTGAATGTCATATATGTATATAATGTAATACTATCATATCCAACACTCTGTTATATACCTGAAACTCCCTTTGGATTTCCCCAACACATTCCCTTCCTAGCTTCATGACTTCTTTTCTGTATCGTGCTGAGTCTAGTTAGTGTTGTTCATATGTGAATGGATGTGGGGCCATCCATGTGAACATGGGAAAAGCTACCTATGCCATACCCTAGAGACTAATTCTCCCTTGATCCCTTCCTGTTAGCCTGCCTGTTAGCAGTGTGGCCTTGTGAACTTCTCTCACATCCCTGCTGGAAGTTGGCTGGCTTGATCTTGTGTGGCTCTTGGGCAGTTAATCCTTCCTTCTGTGAGTGCAAAAGCCATGTCAGGTTCAAGAGATCTTATTTCATAGCATTCTTCACAGTCCTTTGAATCGTACATTTCTGCCTCCTCTTCCTGGAGTGCTTCAGATCCTTGGTAAGGATCTTGAAGCTGAATAGTCAAAAGTCATTCTTGGAATTTTGACTAGTTGAAGGGCATGGAAAGGGAAGTGACTCTAAATTTGATTGAGAAATGATGTATATCGCCTGGGAAAAGTTTAATAAAAATAATAAAACAATAAAAACCCCTGAATTTACATGTAGATATGTACATGGCATAATAATTAAAAAGTAAAATAAAACTATATTTAAAAATAAAACAAATTAACAAAAAAGAATTTTGACTAGTTATGAGTCTCTACATTAACTTCTGCCCACTGCAAAAAGAAGCCTTTCTGACCAAGGTTATGAGAAGTTCAGGTCAATGTGTTTAAATATAAATACTCAGGGCTGGACAGATGGCTCAGCAGTTAAGAGAGCCAACTGCTCTTGCAGAGGACCCAGGTTCAATTCCCAGCACCCACATGGCAGCTAAGAACTGTCTTTAAGCCAGGCATGGTGACACACATCTTTAATCCTAGCACTCAGGAGGCAGAGGCAGGGGGATCTCTGTGAGTTCAAGGCCAACCTGATCTACAGAGTGAGTTCCAGGCCAGCTGTGGCTATAGGGAGACCCTGTCTCAAAAATAAATAAATAAATGAATGAATAAATAAATAGAAAGAAGTTTAACAGCATGACTGATTTTGTGACATTTCTGGGAGTACATGAACCAATGTCTCCTCTCCCTAGATAGGACCAAGAGCTGACCAAAGTAAAGATACCACCAAAAATCCGATTTGAAGAATCAAAGAGTTTTATTGGGGTTGTTTATAGGAATATGGAGGGGTTACTTATCCCCTCCTCAGCATCAGAGACAACTCATGAAACCAGGAACTCTGGAACACACTGCGCAACCTGCTGACATCTCAACAGATTAGGGAGTATCCTTTCTATCCTCTGTTTTCAGCTAGTCCCTTTGTCTTCCTGTAGCTCAGTTGGAATGAGTATCTCTTAGCAGTCATTATGGGCTCATATATGGTAAGGGAAGAGATGCCTAGTGAATCATGATAGTATCAGGGATGTTCTTAAGATATTGAGCTCTTTACTTCATGAGTTTAATGAACTTTCCTTCAAGTTGGAATGTTTTTACTTCCTCATAGAAGATCCTGTTTATTTAGAACATGTCCACTTAGAACATCCTGTTGTTTTTCCTCCCTCTCTAAATCCTGCATGTTAATGAACTATCCTCCAAGATAGAAGGACTTACTTCTGAGGAAATTGCCACACAAAAGCATTTAGCAAAATAACAATTGGAGGGTATATACTAGGGCCTATGACCTTCCAGCTGTGGGCTTTTGCCTAGGATTACAAGCATGATATTCCTCTGTGCACCAGACTTCAAATCTAATCAGAAAGTGTTTATTACCCTATAACAGTCATACCAGTATTTTACCAGTGCACAATCTTGCTTGGCACATGGGTACTGAAGCACATGGGATCTAACAGTGGGTAAGATCATTGGTGTCTCTACCAGTACCCTGCACAGCCCCTTCTTTCTCTATGAATGGTGGCCAGTAGCTAGAAATTTCTTGGTAAACTTGAAGTTTATTTTTCTGTGTCTTGAAGCTAAAGTGCATCATATCTTTAGTAATAGGATCTTCCCATGTTGCTCTGGTGGAAAACTAAGAACAATGCCAGTAGCCTGGGTGGTTCTCAAGCCTCCTTGACCAATAATTTGTAGGGAAGTATCCCATGCCTGGGCATTTCAAACTTCATTTAGTAACTCACATCTTCTGGAAAGTAGTGTTCCCCACCTACACAGGATACATCCATTCCAACTCCTTTAAAAATGATATTTTAAAACTAGGTTAAAAAATATTAGGTTTCTCTAAGGCTTTTAAATGCATCCTTAGTTTTGTTTCTCAAACACCACCCACACACTCCTTTCCCATCTCTCACTACTATCCATAGTTAAATTTTCACACTCAGTAGCCTCCCAAGTTTTCATATCACATGTCTTTACCCTCTCCACTTATAAGTTTCATTGCATTGCAAGATAGTATTAGGCTCCCATATGACTTTTTCACAGAACTTTTGGTTAACCTTATTCCCCACTTCCTGTTTTCTCCAATCCTTTTGTACCTCTCCTTCCTTAAGTCTTTCCAATCTCAACATTCTACCTCTCTAGTTTTATTTTAGCTGTAATCTTCTATACCTGTTTTATTTTTTTAAGTTTTAAAATATTTTATTCATCATTTTAATTTTTAAGTGTATGAGTGTATTGCTTGCATGCATGTAAGTGCACCTGCCTTGTGCAATGCTTGAGGAGACCAAAAGAAGGCATTGGATCTTCTGGAACTGGAGTTTTGGACAGTTGTTAGCCATCATGTGGGTGCTGGGAAATGAACCTGGGCCCACCACAAGAGCAGCCAGTGTGGTCTTAACCACTGAGATATCTCTTTTCTTAATGCATCTCCATATCATGGCCATTTTTTAGTTTTCTCTCTTCTACATTTGTTCCAAGTTAAAAACACAAAACGAATGATTTGAGGCTAGAATAGGTCTGGAGAGAGGACATGAGGTGACTGTCATTCTGGGTCCAAGTTATCTCCCTTAGTGTAATTTTTCCCAATTCTATATATTTAACTGAAAATTTCATTTTTCTTTATTTCATTTCATTTATGTTATTTAACTTGAATTTTATTTTATTATTTTATTTTTTTCATTTTTAAATTTTATTTTGAGACAAGGTCTTCCTGAAACTCCAGCTGTCTTGGAACTTACTGTGTAGGCCAGGCTGGCCTCCATATCACAGAGATCCACCTGCCTCTGACTCCTGACTCCTGGGATTAAAGTTGTGCTGGAATTAAAGCCTAGTTTTCTTTTTTTATTTATAGCTAAATACAATTCTATTGTGCTTATGTATCCATCAATTGATGGATGTCTATGCTGATTCTATTTCCTGGCTCTATCAGTGAGTTAGCTTCTCTCTCTGGCAGCTTTCAATAGTCTGTCTTTGTTCTGCTTTCTTTAAATCAGTGTTTGAATTTTGATATATTGTGAGGAGTTTGTCTTGTTTCCTGTCTATTTGGTCTTCTGTCAGCCTCTTGTACCTGGAGAGCCCTCACTTTCTCTAAGTTTGGAAATATTTCTTCTGTAATTTTATTGAAAATATTTTATATGCTATTGTATAATTCTTCTATTTCTTTTTCTTTTAATTTTTTATTTATTTTATTTTTTAATTTTCTTATGTGTATGAATGTACTGTATGCATGTAGGTTTGTGCACCCGTGTCGTGCAATGCCGTGGAGGTCAGAAGAGGGTCTTGGATTCCCCTGGAACTGGAGTTCCCCTGGAATTGGAGTTACAGACGGTTCTCAGCCGCCATATGGGTGCTGGGGATTGAACCCGGGTCCTCTGCAAGAGTAATTGGTGCTCTTAACCACTAGGCTATCTCTCCAGCCCCTAATTCTTCTATTTCTATGTGCATGCTTTGAAGATTTGATATTTGTAGGTTGTCTCAAACTCTCTGGTATTCTATTCACATTTTATTTTTTATTTTTTCTATTCATATTTTATTATTATTTTTAAAAATTTTTTTTTAATTTTATTTATTTTTGTATGTGTATGAGTGTACTGTGTGCATGTAGGTTTGTGCACCCGTGTTGTGCAATGCCACGGAGGTCAGAAGAGGGTGTCGGATTCCCCTGTAACTGGAGTTCTCCTGGAATTGGAGTTTCAGACGGTTCTCAGCTGCCATGTGGGTGCTGGGGATCGAACCCGGGTCCTCTGTAAGAGCGGTCGGCGCTCTTAACTGCTAGGCCATCTCTCCAGCCCCTCTATTCGTATTTTAAAATAAAGAATCTTTACTAAAAGATTCAGTTTCTGTAACTTGCCTTTCAGCTCTGATAGATGATCCATTAGATCATCCATAGACACACGATCCATTTTATCAGTGAAGCTTTCAACTGAGCTTCATATGTGGCTTATCGAGTTTTTCATTTTGATCATCATATCAACTTTGTTTTTCTTCGGTAATTCTCTTTGTTAATCCTATATTAATATCTTGAATTGACTTCTTTTTGCTCTTTGCTTTTGTCATCTTAAAGTGCACTCATGTCTTCTTAATTTAACTTAAATTTTAGTTTTGTCTCCTCCATGCTGCCCATGAAGGTATTGATATATTCAGGAGAGGACTGGGCTATAATACAGTTGATATATCATTTTCTTTTTTTGAACTGCTGTTCAGAGCTGGAGGCTTCATCTTTCCTTCTTCTCTGGGGTCAGCTCTATTCTGAGTCACTTCCAGCCTTTTCTCTGAGTGTGCAGCTTCTGCTAGAATATTTGGAATTTCATGTACCTGTTTTCAGTTTAGGCTGGGAATTACGGAAAATTCTGGATTTGTGGAGTTTACTAGGACAAGTTGGACCTCCTTCCTGGGCTGAGAGTTACCAGTTCCGTCAGCTGTGAAACGCCTTACATGCCACCATGCATGCCAGTGGGTCCCACTCTGGGCCAGTTCTGGTGCCCACCATGTGTTTGGAACTTAGGTTGTGAGTTATAGAGCTCACTTTGCCTTACTCTGGGTCAATTTCAGACCCCACGTTGGCTCTGCAGTTTCCACCATCGGTTTGTCCCCCTGTGGGGCATAGTCTGAGTTAGTTCTCATTTTCATCTTTTGACCACATCTTCCACCCCAAGTTGTGGAACTCCCAAAGTCTGTGGGCCTTACTTAGGGTCGACTCCAGACACCACCCTTGTTCTGCAGTTTCTACTTTGAGCTGTGGAATTTTCTGCTCCTGTAGGCCTTCTTACTTGAGTTTTTACAAGTAAGACTTTGAGTATTTTATTGAACATGAAGTGCATATGACATTGTTTTCTATGTAAAGTAATTGTTTGGAAGTTTAAGTACTAAGTAAAAAATATTTTTTGCTATTTTTACAATTCCCTTCTCTGCAGATATGAAAAAAATGAAGCACAAAGTTAAAGACAAGACACATGGGGATTTTAACATAAAAGGCCATCATGACAGTTGGACAAATGGGTCTAAGAGTTATTCCCTCACCTTTAACTCATGTCCACTTTTTGCTCAGCCAACGTATTTTCCTGACCCAAAAGGTGAAATGATGTTATCATGGATTTCTGCAGTAGCAAATGCCCTATTTTATTCAACTATGTTATTTATGGACTCATTCATGAGTTAATTCGAAGACTATGATTTTGTGGACAATTCTTATATACTATTCTTTTGAATTCCTGGCATTTCATCTGATTCATTTGAATTGGAATTGCCCTTTATGCAGAAATATCATAGCAAAGAAGGAGCCAGATATACTTAGTGAATATTTGAGTACCTATTCTCTAGTAGGCACTGCTGGAGATACCTACATATACAAGATAAATAAGAATTATAAATCATTAGCTGGGTGTGGTGGTGCATGCCTTTAATCCTAGCACTAGGGAGGCAGAGGCAGGCGGATCTTTGTGAGTTCAAAGCCAGCCTGGTCTACAGAGTCAGTTCCAGAACAGCTGGGGCAACAGGGAGACCCTGTCTTGAAAAGACAAAAAAAAAAAAAAAAAAAAAAGAAAGTGNCTTACATGCCACCATGCATGCCAGTGGGTCCCACTCTGGGCCAGTTCTGGTGCCCACCATGTGTTTGGAACTTAGGTTGTGAGTTATAGAGCTCACTTTGCCTTACTCTGGGTCAATTTCAGACCCCACGTTGGCTCTGCAGTTTCCACCATCGGTTTGTCCCCCTGTGGGGCATAGTCTGAGTTAGTTCTCATTTTCATCTTTTGACCACATCTTCCACCCCAAGTTGTGGAACTCCCAAAGTCTGTGGGCCTTACTTAGGGTCGACTCCAGACACCACCCTTGTTCTGCAGTTTCTACTTTGAGCTGTGGAATTTTCTGCTCCTGTAGGCCTTCTTACTTGAGTTTTTACAAGTAAGACTTTGAGTATTTTATTGAACATGAAGTGCATATGACATTGTTTTCTATGTAAAGTAATTGTTTGGAAGTTTAAGTACTAAGTAAAAAATATTTTTTGCTATTTTTACAATTCCCTTCTCTGCAGATATGAAAAAAATGAAGCACAAAGTTAAAGACAAGACACATGGGGATTTTAACATAAAAGGCCATCATGACAGTTGGACAAATGGGTCTAAGAGTTATTCCCTCACCTTTAACTCATGTCCACTTTTTGCTCAGCCAACGTATTTTCCTGACCCAAAAGGTGAAATGATGTTATCATGGATTTCTGCAGTAGCAAATGCCCTATTTTATTCAACTATGTTATTTATGGACTCATTCATGAGTTAATTCGAAGACTATGATTTTGTGGACAATTCTTATATACTATTCTTTTGAATTCCTGGCATTTCATCTGATTCATTTGAATTGGAATTGCCCTTTATGCAGAAATATCATAGCAAAGAAGGAGCCAGATATACTTAGTGAATATTTGAGTACCTATTCTCTAGTAGGCACTGCTGGAGATACTACATATCTAAGATAAATACGAATTATAATCCTTAGCCGGGGGGTGGTGCATGACTTTACTCCTAGCACTCGGAAGGCACGGCAGGCGGATCTTGTGAGTTCAAAGCCAGCCTTGGTCTACAGCGTCAGTTCCAGAAACAAAAAGCTGGGCAACAGGGAGACCCTGTCTTGAAATCAGACAAAAACAAACAAAAAAAAAACACAACAATTATAACTCTATTAATGCAGGATAAAAATCCATTGCATTATTTATCTTGTACATGTTGGTTTGCTGTTTAGATTAATTTAACATAATCCTAGTAAATAAACTACAAGTCATTAAGGAAGGTGAGAAGTTAATGGGAGCAGTTTTTAGAATAAATGGTTAAAAAATCAAGGCATCGCTAGAAAGACGCTGCAGGGTGGCAAAGAAAAACTTGTAATTGTAAGCCCCTCCCACACGGTACTCTGTAAAACAGTAATTGTAAGCCCCTCCCACAGAGTACTCTGTAAAATAAATTCATCTCACTTATTCCAAGCCTACCCTAGAGTCCTAGGTTTCTTTAACCAGTTAACCAGTTGACAGCATGTGATACATTTCCTTCTAATACAGGAAAAAATGAATTAGTTTGTTGACAATTGTCATTTATGATGTGCATATTTTTAAAAGCTTAACGAAGTACAGAGAGTGGGGGATAGATTGGGGGGAAAGGGTCTTTAGATTTGATTAATCTTGTACAAAAAATATAGATACTAAAAATAAATTTAAAAATTACATAGGAAAAATTGATAATATTTTCTCAGAGGTTTTCAAGGATTAAATTATTTTTGTACTCTGATCAGCTTGTTATATGGCCTTAGGTGTCGGGGTTCAATGTCCCTATGTCACTGGGCTGGGCTTCCTTAGACATATATTTTCTTTTTTTTTTAATTTTTATTGATGCTTTGTGCCATTTCGTACATCATTTCCAATTCCGATCAAGCATATTCCCTTTCCCTTCCCCCCCCCCACCCCCCCACCCCATCCCAGATCATGCATTTTGCCATAAACTGTCTGCATCTTCAGTTTTTTTTTTTATTTTTTAGCTATAAGTGATAATCCATAGTTAAAGCATCTTTGTGCAAAACCATTCTATAGACTGTTGTGCCCAAAACCCCACAGTCCCACCATCCAGTGGGGGGTGACAGGTTGTTTGTTAATCAAGTTGATCAAATGAGTGTCAGACTACATTGCTGTCGTTTTCACATTCACCCAATCGCAGCCTTTCATTATACCATGCCCCCCCCTCTTCCTTGCCCAGATTGTGCCTCGGCTTAGAAAAGGGGTAAGGTGGATGAGAGGTAAAAACAGTCCACTCTCTTGGAGCTGTTGACTCGTACTCTGGCAATTCTGCTGTTTCCTTTTCATGGGCTGACAGTTTTTTTTTTTTTTTTTTAGCCTTTCGATCCTACTAACTGAAGCACAAACAATTCGATATATAGGTATTAAGAAGCACTAATAGTTATAGTTGGTTACTTTGTTATAGACACCTATGTTTGGATGATATGTCATCATTGAATACATTTTTACCCCCTGTTAAATATGCAGGGTCTTCTGGGCTTATAACATCTCCTAACCCGTAGAGGATGTAAGCTTGTGGCATCAGCCATGGGTTATTCCTCCAAGGAGAGAGCCAATAGCCAATTAGATTTGGGATATACAGGCACATGGCTGCCTCTGCTGCACAGTATTTCCAGGCAGGTGAGGTGTAGCTGGTGCTGACGGTGGAGTCTTGCTTGACTCAGGGAGACCCGTATTTGCTTTATTGGTTTAGTGGCCTTTGGTAACACTTTCTGGCATTCCAGAGGCCATCTGTACACTTGCATGTGTGGTCTCAATACATCCCTCCCATGTTAACGTCAGGTCTTCGGCAGCAGGGTTAGACATATATTTTCAATGTGACTAGCTGTGGAGCTCTGCAATAGCCTACACCTGTTCAAAAAGAAGCTTCATTGATGGGTGGTGTACAGTATACTTTTCTGTAAATATAAAGATCAATATTTAGCATATGGTGAGAAATTTCATTTGTCTAGAGATATGACAGAGATAGGGTCTTCTGTAGGATCTATGACCTTTCCAGACACGTATATTTGGGTATAATTACAGTGCCACTCACGAGTTCCCTCTGACTGAGAAGGTTTTCAGTTGAAGTAGATAGCTGTTGTTTTTCTCCAGATAACAGTGCCATGATAACGCCAATAAAGGTAGTTTGTTAAGCCAGTTGTTGTGGTTATTAGGCTTTAGGGGTGGCTTGGAATATTGATTGATTTTCTCCCTTAGCGGCTTGCTTAGTATTGTCTGTAACTGTGAGAGCTAGTCTTCAGGGAGAAAGCTTTCAGGTCAGTTACAGCTCTGTTGCTCCAAGTCCTGTGTCTGAATTATGTCCTGTTTTCAGCCGTAGGGTCTAATGTTCAAGTTTTGGGACATAACCAAAGGCTCCAGCAATCGCCTGTGTTATTTTGGGAGTCCTTTGGAATTCTTGGACCAACCAATAAGAGGGCGTCTCCTGTCTGGCACTGTGCTCCATAGAGCTCCCAGGGTTATACGTGCACTAAATGAGAATACTCTTGCATCCCTCCCTCAACTCTCCACAGCAGAGCCTTCTTATACAACAGAATGTGACACCCACAGAAGGCCACAACTCGCTAAGTTTTAGAGAATAAGAGAGAACAGAATAGATGTCCCTGTATAAGTCTCCTATATTAAACTCCACTCACCAACAGCTCAGGGCCTATTGTGGAAGAGGGGGTGGAAAGATTGTAAGAGCCAGAGTTGGTCCATTAACATTGGGGAATAGAGGATTTCAGGCCACTGGAATCTTGCTCATGTGACCTTATTACTCTAGCTGGGAACTGTTGGAGACTCAGTACTAGAGTAGATCGTCCTAGTTAGGCTGACTAGACTCCAATAGATGAACTTGAAGTAAAGGACATTTGGGTTCAAATGTTTGACTGGATAGGAGTTAACAT
The DNA here is from genome assembly GCA_009823505.1 of Rhizomys pruinosus. Lineage (NCBI taxonomy): Eukaryota > Metazoa > Chordata > Mammalia > Rodentia > Spalacidae > Rhizomys > Rhizomys pruinosus. The sequence continues at coordinate 657,837 of VZQC01003927.1, read as the reverse complement.
ACATGATGGAATACATGCTGTCCTGTGAGAAGGAGGGTCTGTGGAGGCATGGATGGGGAAGCAGGTCTAAATTTGATGAAGAACTATATAGTATGAAAAGTAGAAAAGCTCAATAAAATATTTAAAAAATGATAAATTTTCTTATTTTCTTCAAGGTTTTAAATGATTTTTAATTTCCTTTAGCTACTAAGTATTAATTTTAGATTAAAAATAAATGTATACTTCAACATCTTCTTGAACTATCTCAATATAAACGTTTAACATGTATTTTTATTGATATTAAATTTTTTCATACATCATACACCATTTTCAACCCAATTTAGACTCATTTCCCTTTTCATGCCCCCACCCCACCCAGGTTCATACATTCTACCATACATTTCTTGCATCTTTATCTGAGTCTTTCCAGAGTTCCAAAGCAGAGGACTATTGTTTTGGGAAGAACCTCGCTGTTTCAGTCTTTTTTTTTCCTGGTTCTTTTATTGTTGCTGTTCCCTCCAACTTGTATTGCTTAAATATATGCATGTGTGTGTGTGTGTGTACACACACACATATATGTCTCACCTATACTAAAATTATGTTGTATGAAAACAAATTCTATGTTATTTCCAAATCATATTTCAGGATTCACATTTTAATTTTATATTACTCTAAAATTTGCATGCATACCCTCTACCCATATACCAAAATTCCAAAGTCTGAAAATAAATGGTAGGTTAATTCTAGAACCTGTTTAAGGATTCACAATATAAGCACAGTTGTTTTCAGATCACAAGGAATATTAAGATGTTTTTACAAGCATTAACAGGTACTAAACAATTGTAAATCATAAGACAAAATCAAATTCATAAAGAAATAGGTCAAAAGGCAAAATGTATAAACATATCTATGGCTACATATACCAACTCAGTAGTAGAGCACCTGCTAAGTGTGCATTAAAGCCCTGGATTTAATCACAAATATGAAATGAAAACATAGTATTCATATATCACTGATTGGTCGCTAATGCACCCAGCAATATAGCTGCAGTCATCTCAAATAGCATGACAGATAANCTTACATGCCACCATGCATGCCAGTGGGTCCCACTCTGGGCCAGTTCTGGTGCCCACCATGTGTTTGGAACTTAGGTTGTGAGTTATAGAGCTCACTTTGCCTTACTCTGGGTCAATTTCAGACCCCACGTTGGCTCTGCAGTTTCCACCATCGGTTTGTCCCCCTGTGGGGCATAGTCTGAGTTAGTTCTCATTTTCATCTTTTGACCACATCTTCCACCCCAAGTTGTGGAACTCCCAAAGTCTGTGGGCCTTACTTAGGGTCGACTCCAGACACCACCCTTGTTCTGCAGTTTCTACTTTGAGCTGTGGAATTTTCTGCTCCTGTAGGCCTTCTTACTTGAGTTTTTACAAGTAAGACTTTGAGTATTTTATTGAACATGAAGTGCATATGACATTGTTTTCTATGTAAAGTAATTGTTTGGAAGTTTAAGTACTAAGTAAAAAATATTTTTTGCTATTTTTACAATTCCCTTCTCTGCAGATATGAAAAAAATGAAGCACAAAGTTAAAGACAAGACACATGGGGATTTTAACATAAAAGGCCATCATGACAGTTGGACAAATGGGTCTAAGAGTTATTCCCTCACCTTTAACTCATGTCCACTTTTTGCTCAGCCAACGTATTTTCCTGACCCAAAAGGTGAAATGATGTTATCATGGATTTCTGCAGTAGCAAATGCCCTATTTTATTCAACTATGTTATTTATGGACTCATTCATGAGTTAATTCGAAGACTATGATTTTGTGGACAATTCTTATATACTATTCTTTTGAATTCCTGGCATTTCATCTGATTCATTTGAATTGGAATTGCCCTTTATGCAGAAATATCATAGCAAAGAAGGAGCCAGATATACTTAGTGAATATTTGAGTACCTATTCTCTAGTAGGCACTGCTGGAGATACTACATATCTAAGATAAATACGAATTATAATCCTTAGCCGGGGGGTGGTGCATGACTTTACTCCTAGCACTCGGAAGGCACGGCAGGCGGATCTTGTGAGTTCAAAGCCAGCCTTGGTCTACAGCGTCAGTTCCAGAAACAAAAAGCTGGGCAACAGGGAGACCCTGTCTTGAAATCAGACAAAAACAAACAAAAAAAAAACACAACAATTATAACTCTATTAATGCAGGATAAAAATCCATTGCATTATTTATCTTGTACATGTTGGTTTGCTGTTTAGATTAATTTAACATAATCCTAGTAAATAAACTACAAGTCATTAAGGAAGGTGAGAAGTTAATGGGAGCAGTTTTTAGAATAAATGGTTAAAAAATCAAGGCATCGCTAGAAAGAGATGCCAGGGTGGCAAAGAAAAACTTGTAATTGTAAGCCCCTCCCACACGGTACTCTGTAAAACAGTAATTGTAAGCCCCTCCCACAGAGTACTCTGTAAAATAAATTCATCTCACTTATTCCAAGCCTACCCTAGAGTCCTAGGTTTCTTTAACCAGTTAACCAGTTGACAGCATGTGATACATTTCCTTCTAATACAGGAAAAAATGAATTAGTTTGTTGACAATTGTCATTTATGATGTGCATATTTTTAAAAGCTACGAAGTACAGAGAGTGGGGGATAGATTGGGGGGAAAGGGTCTTTAGATTTGATTAATCTTGTACAAAAAATATAGATACTAAAAATAAATTTAAAAATTACATAGGAAAAATTGATAATATTTTCTCAGAGGTTTTCAAGGATTAAATTATTTTTGTACTCTGATCAGCTTGTTATATGGCCTTAGGTGTCGGGGTTCAATGTCCCTATGTCACTGGGCTGGGCTTCCTTAGACATATATTTTCTTTTTTTTTTAATTTTTATTGATGCTTTGTGCCATTTCGTACATCATTTCCAATTCCGATCAAGCATATTCCCTTTCCCTTCCCCCCCCCCACCCCCCCACCCCATCCCAGATCATGCATTTTGCCATAAACTGTCTGCATCTTCAGTTTTTTTTTTTATTTTTTAGCTATAAGTGATAATCCATAGTTAAAGCATCTTTGTGCAAAACCATTCTATAGACTGTTGTGCCCAAAACCCCACAGTCCCACCATCCAGTGGGGGGTGACAGGTTGTTTGTTAATCAAGTTGATCAAATGAGTGTCAGACTACATTGCTGTCGTTTTCACATTCACCCAATCGCAGCCTTTCATTATACCATGCCCCCCCCTCTTCCTTGCCCAGATTGTGCCTCGGCTTAGAAAAGGGGTAAGGTGGATGAGAGGTAAAAACAGTCCACTCTCTTGGAGCTGTTGACTCGTACTCTGGCAATTCTGCTGTTTCCTTTTCATGGGCTGACAGTTTTTTTTTTTTTTTTTTAGCCTTTCGATCCTACTAACTGAAGCACAAACAATTCGATATATAGGTATTAAGAAGCACTAATAGTTATAGTTGGTTACTTTGTTATAGACACCTATGTTTGGATGATATGTCATCATTGAATACATTTTTACCCCCTGTTAAATATGCAGGGTCTTCTGGGCTTATAACATCTCCTAACCCTAGAGGATGTTACGCTTGTGGCATCAGCATGGGTTATTCCTCCAATGGCGAGAGCCAATAGCCAATTAGATTGGGGATATACAGGCACATGGCTGCCTCTGCTGCACAATATTTCCAGGCAGGTGAGGTGTAGCTGTGCTGGACAGTGGAGTCTTGCTTGACTCAGGGAGACCCGTATTTGCTTATTGGTTAGTGGCCTTTGGTACACACTTTCTGCATTTCAGAGGCCATCTGTACACTTGACTGTGTGGTCTCAATACATCCCTCCCATGTTACACTTCAGGTCTTCGGCAGCAGGGTTAGACATATATTTTCAATGTGACTAGCTGTGGAGCTCTGCAATAGCCTACACCTGTTCAAAAAAAAGAAGCTTCATTGATGGGTGGTGACAGTTCTACTTCTCTTAAACATAAGATTCAATATTTAGCATATGGTGAGAAATTTCATTGTCTAGAGATATATTATGCCAGAGGATTAGGGCTTCTGTAGGATCTATACCTTTCCAGGGCACGTATATTTGGTATAATTACAGTGCCACTCACGAGTTCCCTCTGACTGAGAAGGTTTTCAGTTGAAGTAGATCCTGTTGTTCTTTCTCCAGAAAAACATTGCATGCGAACGCCAATTACAGGTTAGTTTGTTAAGCCAGCTGGTTGGTTATTAGGCTTTAGGGGTGGCTTGGAATATTGATTGATTTTCTCCCTAGCGGCTTGCATAGTATCCTGTGGAACTATGAGAGTAGTCTTCAGGGAGAAAGTTTCTAGGTCAGTTACGGCTCAGTTGCTCAAGTCCTGTGTCTGAATTATGTCCTGTTTTCAGCCGTAGGGTCTAATGTTCAAGTTTTGGGACATAACCAAAGGCTCAGCAATCAGCCTGGTTTTTGTTTTTTAAACCAATTTTGGGAGGGAGTCCTTTGGAATTCTTGGACCAACCAATAAGATAAGCGGGAGTTCCTCCTGTCTGGCACTGTGCTCCATAGAGCTCCCAGGGTTATACGTGCACTAAATGAGAATACTCTTGCATCCCTCCCTCAACTCTCCACAGCAGAGCCTTCTTATACAACAGAATGTGACACCCACAGAAGGCCACAACTCGCTAAGTTTTAGAGAATAAGAGAGAACAGAATAGATGTCCCTGTATAAGTCTCCTATATTAAACTCCATCACAACATCTCAGGGCCCATATTGTGGAAGAGGGGGTGGAGGAAAGATTTGTAAGGCCAGAGTTCGGTTTCCAATTAAAACACTTGGGGAATCAGAAGGTTTCAGGTCACTGGAATCTTGCTCATGTGACCTTATTACTCTAGCTGGGAACTGTTGGAGACTCATTACTACTGGGTGAGAGAGAGAGAGAGTGGGATGCATGGAAGACGTATCCAATAGATGAAACTTGAAGTAAAGGACATTTGGGTTCAAATGTTTGACTGGATAGGAGTTAACATACATGATGGAATACATTGCTGTCTCTGTGATGAAAGGAGGGTTCGTGTAGGCAATGATGGGAAGGCAGGTCTAATTTGGATGAGCACTATATAGTAATTGAATAGAAAAAGCTCAATTAAATATTAAAAAATGATAAATTTTCTTATTTTCTTCAAGGTTTTAAATGATTTTAATTTCCTTAGCCTACTCAGTATTAATTTAGATTCAAACTAAATGTATACTTCACATACATCTTGAACTATCTCCATATAACGTTTAAAATGTATTTTCTGATATTACATTTTTTATACATCCTACCCCCATTTCTCCAACCAATTTAGACTCATTCCCTTTTCATGCCCCCACCCCACCAGAAATCATACATTCCACCATACATTTCTTGCATCTTTATCTGAGTCTTTCAGAGTTGTTTTTTCAAAGCAGAGGACTATTGTTTGGGGAAGAACTTCGCTGTTCAGTCTTTTTTTTTTCCTGGTTCTTTATTGTTGCTGTTTCCCTCCAACTTGTATTGTAAATATATATATATATATATATAATATATATATTATTAATATATATATTGCCACACTTATACTAAAATCATGTCATCTGAAAAAACAAACTGTATGTTATTCCAAATCATATTCAGGATTTCAATTTTTTCTCCATTTGCTTTCGTTACTCTAAGAATACACATATATAATCTCCATCTGTATACCAAAATTCCAAAGTCTGAAACTAAATGGTAGGTTACTTCTAGAACCTGATTAGGGATTCAACATATAAGAGCACAGTTGCTTCTGATACACGAGTCTAACATGAACGTTGCTGAGTTTCCGGCGAGCTAAGGACGTGGGGGCTAGCAGCCCCAAAAGGGAGTGAGACCAGGAGCAGGGGGGGGGCGGTGGTAGGTGTGACGGCAACGGAACAGGATAGCGGCGAGGGGCTCAGCCAGGGACCGGCAAAGGGCAGGAGGGATGAAAAACTAAGGGAAAAGTGGAGGAGCGGAGCAGGGATGGAGTGGAGACAGACACACAGGGAACCAAGAAACCAGTAAGAAAGGGGGGGCGGGCCCGGCGAATGAGCCGAAAGCGAGAGGGGCCACAAGGAACTAAATACACAGGCAATGGGTGGTAGCCTGAGCGAAAGAGCCCCAGGATGGCGTGATAGCCGTAGGAACATCAAGGGCAGTAGGAGCAAAGCAGCATAGCTCAGTTCAAACAGGAAAGGATAAAATAGGAGTTCGAAACATCAGGGGTCACAAAAAAAGAGCGAAGGGGAGGGAAGATTGCGGGGACCAATTACATGTAGGTATGGGGAAAAGACATTGAGGGCGTGACAGTGCAGGGTGGACCGGCCCAGCGGAGTCATGTACAATAGCATGGTCACTTGTAGCAAAGGCTAAGGTGAAAGAGTGGACAGAGATATAGGTCTGTTTAGGTGAGACAAGTAAGGGAATATCGGCTTATAAGCTACTTGGTTCTTAAAGCATTCTCAGTTTGAACATCCACTCTTGCAGATATGATATATGAGAAATATACAGCACCTCCTACCTTAATAAGAAACACACTGAAATCCTAGATCAACATTATGGAGGTATCTTTACAGAAGCCAATGATGACATGGGAAGAGTATATATATATATATATATATTAATATTATAATATTATATATATATATGTGACTTGTGTGTGGATCGGATTTTTGTTGTTTCCAGAAATACTGAGTCCAAGAAAAGAGCCCAAAATGGCTGTGCCTGAGACATGCCAGTCTTCCCATGGCAGTATTCTTTGGGAAGCTCAGTACTTAGTCTCTATTTTTTGTAATTATTATTTTTATTTTATGTGTATGAGTGTATTGCCTGCATTTATGTAAATGTACCCATGTCTTGCAATGCCTGCAGGGGTCACAAGAGAGAGAGTCAAATCCCCTGAAACTGGAGTTATGGATGGTTAACTACCATGTGGGTGCTGGGAATTGAACCCAGGTCCTTTGCAAGAGCAGCCAGTGCTCTTAACTGCTGAACTATCTCTCCAGCCCCTATTCTGTATGTTTTATATAGATACCTGACAAGGAGGAAAGACAGTAAAGGAAAATGAAAAAGAAGATAAATATATTATGAACATCCAGTATTTTTAGTATTCTGTGAGAATGCCCTTACACATCAATAAAGTTTTTGTTGCTATTTATATTAAGAGAAGTACATATTTTACATCACCTTTTGAAAACATACAAAGAACCCAAAGAGATAGCTCAGAGATTAAGACAACTGGCTGCTCTTCCAGAGGACTTGGGTTCAGTTCTCAGGACCCATGTGGCAGCTTACAGTCATTTATAACTCTGGTTGTGGGCATTGCATGACATGGGCACACTTACACACATGCAGACAGCACACTTATACACATAAATAAAAAGAATAAATAAAATTTAAAAGAAAGTATATAGAATAGCCCAGTCTGGCCTTAAATTTTCTTTTTATTTTAAACTGTCATTCTTTTTAAAAAATTTTTAATTTATTATATTATTTTTATGTGTATGAGTGTACTGTCTGCATGTAGGTTGGTGCACCTGTGTCGTGCAATGCCTCAGAGGTCAGAAGAGGGTGTCAGATTCCCCTGGAACTGGAGTCAAAGATGGTTCTTAGCTGCCATGTAGGTGCTGGGGATCAAACCCGGGTACTCTGCAAGAGCAGTCGGTGCTCTTAACCTCTGAGCCATCTCTCCAGCCCCAAGCCTTAAGTTTTCTATATAAGTGGGAATGATTTTGAACCTCTAATACTGCTTCCATCTCCCCACTACTGGGATAACAGATTACCACCATGCTTAGTTTTGAATAAAAAAATTAATTTTATAACTGTTACCAAATACCTCAAAGAAACAATATAAAATATTGTATTTAGTATTTTTAATGCTTTTATTGATGTTTTGTGTATTTCAGACATCATTTTTTGGTTCAGCTTAGACATATTCCCTTTCCCCTTTCCCCGACCACACCCCAAATCATGCTTTCTGTCAAAACTGTTCTGCATCTTTCAGTCTTTTTTTATGTTTAGGAATTCACATTTTCCTCCATTAATTTTATATTACTCTAAAATATGGGTACATACTCTCCACACATATACAGTAATAACAGAGTCTGAAAATATGTGGTGGCTGGATTCTAGAGCCCTTTGAGAGATTTACATTATAACAACATAGTTGCTTTTAGATAAACAGAAATATAACAATAATTTTGTTCAGCTTGCCTTTCTTCTGAGGATTTGGTGTTAGCATCCACAAATCAGGGGAAACCTTTTACCCTTTGTTTTTTTGGGACTGTGTTACTTCACTCAGCATAATGGCTTTGAGCTCCATCCAATTACCTGCAAAGTTCATGATGTCATCTTTCTTTACTGCTGAGTAATACTCCATTGTGTAGATGTACCAGATTTTTGTCACACTCAGGAGCATTTGTATTGGTTCCAGCTCTTCACTATTGTGAAGAGAGCTGCAATAAATATGGATGCACATGTATCTTTGCAGTAGGATAAGTCTTGTGGGTATATACCCAGGAGTGGTATGACTGGGTCAGGTGGTAGGCTCATTTTGAGTCTTTTAAGGGTTCTCCACACTGCTTTCCATAAAGGCTGTACAAGTTTACATTCCCACCTGCAGTGGATAGTGTTCCCCTTTCCCCACAACTTCCCTAGCATTTGGTGTCTATTGTTTTCTTGATCTTAGCTAGTCATATCAGAGTGAGATGATATCTGAGAGTGGTTTTAATTTGCATTTCCTTAATTATTAATGACGTTGAACACTTTTAAAGATGTTTCTCAGCCATCTTTAATTCCTCACTGGTGAAGTCTCTGTTCAGCTCTTTACTTCATCTTTTGAGTAGGTCATTTTTTTTTCTTCTTTGTTTTTTGAGTAGCTTATATATTCTTGATGTTAATGCTCTATCACATGAATCACCAGTGAAGATTTCCTCCCACTCTGTTGGTTTTCTCTTCACTTCCTTGATTGTTTCTTTCACTGTACAGAAGATTTTGAGTTTTATGAGGTCCCATTTGTCGACGGTTGACCTTATTTCCTATGTAGTTGCTGTCTGATTTAGAAAGTCTTTTCCTACACCTATGTCTTGTAGGTTGTTGCCAACTTTTTCTTCTATCGCCTTCAGGGTTTTGGGTTTCATGTTGATATCTTTGATCCACTTGGACTCTACTTTTGTACAGGGTGAGAAGTAGGGGTTTAATTCTGTTCTTCTACAAATGCTGATCCAGTTTTGCCAGCACCCTTTGCTGAAGATGATATCCTTCCTTTGAGGTTTTATTTTCCCTTTGTCAAATATGAGGTGGCTGAAATTGTATGAGCTCAAGTTTGAATCTTCAATTTTGTTCGACTGGTCAACAGGTCTGTTTTTTTTTTAATTAATTTTATTTATTTCTGTATGTGTATGAATGTACTGTCTGCATGCAGGTTTGTGCACCCGTGTCGTGCAATGCCGCAGAGGTCAGAAGAGGGTGTCAGATTCCCCTGGAACTGGAGTTCTCCTGGAATTGGAGTTTCAGACGGTTCTCGGCCACCATGTGGGTGCTAGGGATCAAACCCAGGTCCTCTGTAAGAGCGGTCGGCACTCTTAACCACTAGGCTATCTCTCCAGCCCCCAACAGGTCTGGTTTTGTGCCAGTACCAGGCTGTCTTTTTGTCTATGGCCGTGTAATATAGTTTGAAATCTGGAAGAGCAATCCCCCCTGTATTGCATTTTTCACTCAGGGTTGTTTTAGCTGTCCAGGGTCTTTTATTCCATATGAATTTAAGGATTGTTTTTTGCAAGTCTGTGAAAAAGCTCATGGGGATTTTGATTGGGATTGCATTGAATCTGTATATCAATTTGGATAAAATGGACATTTTTACTATATTAGTTTTCCAAATCCATGAGCATGGGAGGTCTTTCCATCATTTGATGTCATTTTTAAGCTTCTTCTTTAGGGGTTTAAATTTTTTGTTTTAGAGACCTTTGGTATCTTTGGTTAGGTTTGTCCCCAGGTATTTTATTATGTTTAGGCTATTGTGAATGGGAATGTCTTCTTATATTCCTTCTCCACTTGTTTATTGTTGGTGTAAAGAAAGGCTACTGATTTTTCCAGGTTAATTTTTTATCCCACTGCTTTATTGAAACTCAATCATTTCTAGAAGTTTTCTGGGGGAGTTTTTAGCATCCCTTAGGTAAACTAACATATCATCTGCAAAAAGGGATATTTTAACTTCTTTTCTGATTAGTACTCCTTTAATTTCCTTCTTTTGTCTTCTTGCCCTAGCAAATGTTTCAAGCACTATGTTGAAGAGGAGTGGCAATAAGGGGCAGCCTTGCCAGGTTCCCATCTTTAAGGGAAATGGTTCAAATTTTTTCTCCATTTAGGATATGTTGGCAGTCATTTGCTATATGTGGCTTTAATCATGTTGAGGAATATTCCCTACAGTTCGATTCCCTTTAAGACTTTAAACATGAATGGCTGCTGGATCTTGTCAACGGCTTTTTCTGCATCAATTGAGAAAATCATGTGGTTTTTATCTTTCAATTTATGCATTTTATGATATTTATTGATTTACATATGTTGAACCATCCATGAATCTCTGGTACGAATCCAACTTGATCATGATCATGATGGATGATCTTTTTGATGTGGAGTCTGTATGTGATTTGCAAGTATTTTGTTGAGAATTTTTGCATCTATGTGCATTAACGAGATGGGTCTATATCTTTCTTTTATGCTTGTGTCTTTGCCTGGTTTTGGTTTTAGAGTGATGCTGGATTCATAGAAGGAGTTTGGGAGAATTTCCTCTCTTTGTATCCTTCTGAACAGCTTGAGTAGCAACGGTTGTAGGACCTCTTTAAATGTTTTATATAATTCTTCCATGAAACCATGTAGATCACGGCTTTTTTTAGTTGGGAGGTTTTTAATTACATCTTCAATTTCCTCAAATATTATGAGTCTGTTTAAACTGTCAATCTCTTCTTGGTTAAGTTTGTTGGTTCCCAGTATTTTAGATATTCACCCATTTCTCTTAGGTGTTCAAATTTAGTGGAGTATAGGTTTTCGAATTATTCCTGTGGGATTGTCTGGATCTTTTCTTTGTTGTGATGGTTTCTCTTTCATCACCAATACTATTGATTTGGAGTTGTTTTCTCTCTCTCTCTCTCTCTCTCTCTCTCTCTCTCTCTCTCTCTCTCTCTCTCTTTCTCTCAACTGGGCTAGGGGGTCTGTCTATTTTGTTTATCTTTTCAAAGAACCAGCTTTTGGATTTGTTGATTTTATGTATTATTTTCTTTCTTTCCATTTCATTGATATCTGTTCTGATTTTTGTTATTTCTTCCTGCATGTCGGGTTTAGGGTTCATTTGGTTTTGTCTCTCAACTCTTTTTTAGCTTCAGTGTTAGATTGTTTATTTTTTCCCCTTCGGTATTTTTTGATGTGGGCACTTAGAGCTATAAATTTCCCCCTTAAGACTGCTTTTAAAGTATCCCACAGGTTTTGTTCTGTTGTATTGTCTTTTTTATTCAGTTCCATGAATACTTTTATTTCACTCTTTATTTCTTCCCTGACCCATTCATTATTCAGGATTGTGTTGTTTAGTCTCCATTTGTACTTGTAGCTAGTTGGTCTTATTCTGGCATTCATATTGAGCTTTATTGCACTGTGGTCTGATAGAATGCATGGAATAATTTCTATCCTTTTGTATTTGTTAAGGTTTCTTTTGTGCCCCAGTATGTGGTCAATTTTGGAGAATGTTCCATGAGGTGCTGAATAGAATCTATATTCTCTGGTGTTTGGGTGGAATATTCTATAGATGTCTGTGAGTTCCATTTGGTGTATTGCGTTGCTCAGTTCTGATATCTCTCTGTTTAATTTTTGTCCAGTTGATCTATCCAAGGGACTCAGTGGGGCTTTGAAGTTCCCAACTATTTGTGTGCTAGGATTAATCTGGGTTTTGGGGTCCTGCAGAGTAGTGTTTATAAAGTTAGGTGCACCAGAGTTTGGTGCATAGGCATTTAGGATTGTGAAGTCTTCATGGTCAATTGTTCCTTTGACAAGGATGTAATGGCATTCTTTGTCTATTCTGATTAATTTTATTTTGAGATCTATTTTTTCTGATATTAGAATAGCTACTCTGGCTTGTTTCTTGGTACCATTCGGTAGGAATATTTTTTCCATCCTTTCACTCTAAGGTGGTATCTGTCCTTGAGGGTGAGATGGGTTTCTTGTAGACAGCATATAGAAGGATTCAGTTTCCTCATCCATTCTCACAGTCTATGCCTTTTGAGTGGGGATTTTACATCATTAGTATTTTTTTTTTATTTATTTCTGTACGTGTATGAATGTACTGTCTGAATGCAGGTTTGTGCACCCGTGTCGTGTAATGCCGTGGAGGTCAGAAAAGGGTGTTGGATTCCCCTGGAACTGGAGTTCTCCTGGAATTGGAGTTCCAGATGGTTCTCAGCCTCCATGTGGGTGCTGGGGATCAAACCTGGGTCCTCTGTAAGAGCAGTTGGCGCTCTTAACCGCTAGGCCATCTCTCCAGCCCAGATCATTAGTATTTAAGGTTATTATTGGGAGATGTGTTTTCTTCCTTTTACCTTATTTTTTTGTTTGTATTCTTGTTCTATGTATTTACTTGTTGTGCTTTTGTATCTTTCTCTCTTTAGTTGCTTAGAGATAGTTGCTCCTTTCCTCTGTTCTTTTGATTTCTTTGAGGATTTTCTGAAGTGTTGGTTTCTTAGATATGGATTCTTTCATCTTGTCCATGTTGTGAATGATTCTTCTTTCTCCTTCAAATATAATTAACATTTTTTGCTGGGTATAGTATTCTGGGTTGGCATCTAAAGTTGTTTACTACTGGGAATATTTTGGTACAGGTTCTTCTAGCTTTCATAGTTTGCACTGAGAAGTCAGCTGTGATCCTGATGGGTTTCCCCTTATATGTGACTTGTTTTTCTCTTGTGGCTTTCAGTGTTTTCTCTTTGTTTTGAGCATCTAGTGTTTTAACAATTATATGGCATGGGGAATTTCTTTTCTGGTTCTGTCTGTTTGGTGTTCTATGTGCTTCTTGTATTTGTATGGGTTTGTCTTTTTTCAGTTTGGGGAAATTTTCTTCTATTATCCTGTTGAAGATATGGTCAAAAGTGTTGTCTTGGGATTCTTCTTCCTCTATCCCTTTGATGTGAGGTTTGGACTTTTCTTAGTGTCCTACATTTCCTGGTTGTTCCTTGTGCTTTTTTAAAATTTTCTTAATCATTACTTGAGCATTCTAGTTGCTCTGTGTTATCCTGCAGGTCTGAGATTCATTTTTCTGCTTCTTCCGTTCTGCTTCTGAGGCTTTTTCCCATCCTTTCCTGTTGATTGGATGAATGTTCAATTTCCTTCTTCATTTCATCCTGTGATATTTCTTTAGTATTTCTACTTCCTTCTGGAGCCTGTTATTCTCATCTTGTATCTCCTTGATTCATTGGTCATTTTCTTTTTTCATTTCAGCCTGAAATATTTTCAGCATTTCAACTTCCTTCTGGAGTTTGTCATTTTCTCCCTTTAGTTCTTTTTTTTTTGTGTCTCTTTAAGACAGGTTCTACCTTTAGTCTTAGCTGGCCTGAAGCTCGCTATGTAGACCAGGCTAGTTCTTTCCAACATTTGTAATTATCTCCCTCTAGGTCCTTCTTGAGTTTGTCATTTTCTCCCTTTAGTTCTTTCCAACCTTTGTCATTAACACCCTCTTGGTCCTTCTTGAGTTTTTCATTGTCTCCTCTTAGTTCTCTAATTTCTTTGAGTATGTCCACAATTGTTCTTCTAAGGTCCGTGTCTTGGTTTCCTTCCAGGGAGATCTCATTGTAGGAATCTTCTGTAGGGTTGGTAGAGTTTGGTGTGGATTTATCATGAACTTTTCCCATGTTGTTTTTTCTTTGTGTCATTGGCATGTGGATTTGTTTGTTTCTTTGGATTCTGGTGCCTCAGCATTGGCTGCACAGACTATAGTCACTAATACTGTGCCTGCTATATTCTCTGCACCACTGCTCCACCAGGCTTGGGGGATTACTACCTTGGCCTGCGTGCTGATACCCTGTTGGTCAACTCAAGCCGCACACTGGGTGCATGCTGGTGTTGTGCTGTGTGCTGTATGTATATATAACTCCCCCATCCCCCCCCCACTTTGCAGCTGGAACCTGAAGGTTGGATGGTCCCAGTTAATACCAAGCCTCCATGGGGCAGAGGGGTGCCCAAATCACCAATGCAGGTGGGACTCACCTGGTCTTTTACATGCTGCTGTTGTGCAAGTCGCAGGTGAAGCCCACTCACGCCACGTGCTGGATGCATGCTGGTGTTGTGCACTGTCTTAGTATTTCTTTCTTTCTTTCTTTCTTTCTTTTCTTTTTTTTTTTTTTTTTTTGAGGCAGGGTCTCCCTTTAGTCCAAGCTGTCCTGGAACTCACTAAGATCCACCTGCCTCTGCCTCCTGAGTGCTGAGATTAAAGGCCTGCATCACCATGCCCAGAACTAAAGGGGGTTCTTAGCCACCATGTGGGTGCTGAGAATTGAACCTAGGTCCTTGGCAAGAGCAATCAGTGCTCTTAATCTCTGAGCCACATCTCCATCCCTGTATTTAGTACTTTTATTTTACATGAATATGTGTATTGCCTACATGCTTGCAAATGCACCTGTGTTGTGCAGTCCCTGTGGAGGTCAGAAGAAGGTGTTAGATTCCCCTGGAAATAAAATTCCAGATAGTTCTTAGCTGCAATGTGGGTACTGGGAATCAAACCTAGGTCCTCTGCAAGAGCAGTCAGTGCTCTTAACTGCTGAGCCAGCCTTACCTTTAAAAATATTTTATTACTTCATGTGTATGAATATATTGCCTGCATATGAGTAAAAAAGAAGCAATTTAATGCCAAATCAAGCACTCATTTTGGGTCCTGGTTGCAAATGTTTTAGATTATTGTGGTTTGGCAGCTTGGGCAGAAAAATGTTATGTGTACATGTGGCAAAGTCTGTTCATTTGTTTACAGACAAAAAGCATCAAGATAGAATCAAGATGAAGTCACAGATAGAGTCAGGATGAGGTCACAGACAAGGTGTCTGAAGGTCGTACTCCTAGAGACTCATTTTATCAAGTTCAGTACCACATCTTAAAATCTCAAGAACATCTCAAAGTGACATTACTAGCTGGGTAGGGAGTAATCAAAACATCAATGTTTGTAGGACATTTTATATTTGAGCCATGTCATCCTGCCTCTGACATCCCAAGACTTATGACCATCTATTAGTGAAAAATAAATTTAGTTCATCTCTAAGAAACCTGAGTAAATAGCTTAGCACCAGTAAAACCTACTGGAATGTATCCTATCTATTACATATGAGCCCCTGTAAATTAAAATATATATATATATATATATATATATATATATATATATATATATATTCCCAAGGTATAACCAAAGTATAAACATCCCCATCCTTCCCCCCCACACAAAAAAAGAGAAAGAAAGAAAAACATAAAAGAAAGAATAAGTGAACACTAAGACCAAAGCCAAATGGAGACCCAGCAGGGTGGACACTAAATCCTATAGCCCTAAAACATGACATGTGTTGTAGAATGTGTTAAAGAGCTCAATTAGGTCTTAACATGTTTAATTATAAGTGTTCAGTATAAGGATCAATATTATATAACACTTTGACACTTTCTGGTATTTTAATTGTTTGGCCCCAAATCACATATGGGTCAAAGAGTAACAATTTTCCAGTAAGATAGTTACATATTGCTTAGATTTTTCTACTTAGGGAAGGCAAGACATACAATCTCATCTTCATACTACAAGTTCATGAACTTCTATGACAGGTACATAGATGGGTCTATGCTGGGAAACAGGTATATTGAAATTAGTTTATCATGAGTAGCAAAAGTAGCAATGATGATTGATTCTAATAAAAATAGTTTTTTTTTAATTTAAATAAAAATTCCTAGTGCAATAAAGAAATATAGATGAGTATTGCTATATTCCTCAAAATGCTGATCAAGATGAGTTTTGGAGTTTAGTTATCTGAGTTTAACTTGGGACATTATAAATGAAGAAAATCATATTCAAGTTAACTTAAATCGCTCATCCTTTAAACTTGGATAACAGTAGTGGTCTTATCCCATAAGACTGTTTGGAGCATTTATATTTTTATGTATGTTTTAATTTATAATATTTTCCACTTCTATTGAAATTTTTATGTGTTTAATACATAATTTTTCAGTCAGTCTCAATCTCCATTATATCCACTTCTCCCTTGGCATATTCCTTGTCTCTCCCTCCTCTGGAGTTCACAGGTTTTGTCATTCCTGCTAGAGTCCATTGTGCCAAATTATTGTCCCTGCAAACTCCTCAGTGGCAGCTCCTCCCCGCTGAGGTCTAGTTAACCTATCCAGAATAATGATCATCTAAATAATTTCCAAGAGTGATATGCATCTATCTATGCCACTAACATTGATGGTTTTTATTCTACCTCTAATCTATGATGCCATGGAAAAAGAAGTCATTTAACCATTCTGCATTTATAAAACAAAAAAGATTTCTAAGGATTTTACATAGATAATTCATGATGTATACTGAATGGGAATTCATTTAACATATATTTTAGTTCAAAGATATTTTTATTCATTCTGTTTCTTTATGCCTGCCACAGCATGTCCATGGAGATTGAGGACAACTTGAAAGGTTTGTCTCTCTCTCTATCATGTGGGTCCTAGGAATTGAACTTCGGTCATCAGGTTTGATGGGAAATACCTGTATCCACTAAGATATCTCGATGACCTTCTATTTTAATTTTTGTAAAATTCTTAATATCACTTCTGTATTTTTCATTTCAAAATTAACATTTATGTTCCAAGAATATTCTAGTAAAAAAATTCTTAATGTGTGTGCATATGTTTCTATAAATATGAGGGTATAAAATTGTTCCCTAGGAATACTTCATGTATTGCTTTGTCAGAGATTCATTGAGTTTTTTTCAGCTTGGTGAGAAGAGTGATAATAAATAATGATCTTATTTGATATGACAAGAAGAGGCCGGCTGGAGTTCTTCTGAAGTTTTAATGCATCAGATGTCTATGTCAAAGCACTGTGTGAGTCCATGCTCGATCAAGAAGCATAAAGATTACAATAAAGTTGTCTTTCTCCCAGAAGCAGAATCTCTGTGATAAAATTTGAACAAAATATAGATTATTGAAAGTGACAATAATTCTTGTGTAAACCAAAACAGATGAAAGGTCAAACCAGAATCAATCTTAGCTAGCAGAGAAGTAGGCGTTATTTAAGGTGACGTAATACCATTGTTTATAATGAGAGAAATAATAACAATTTCAAGTTTAACCAACTGAGTGAAAAGTGGCAACCATACATTACTTTTCTAAAATTTAGATGTCTATTAATTTTATTCCTTAACGTTATTTAGCATAGCTTTTTCAAGCTACTGCACTACAGGCTGGGACAAAGGACAGATGCCACAAATCTAGGAGCAACATGTATTTGACATTTAAACTTTTGAAATTGAACATTCACTCAGAGTGACAAGTAAAACAAAATAGCTTTGAATCTCTGTATACAGTTTCCCTAAATGCTAACACATTGCAAAACAGAAGTCCAGCATCACAGGAAGTATATTGAAATGCTGCAGTGAAACTCCAAAAGGTTTTATTAGCACAAGGATCTAACGAGTTGATCTTCTCCTAGTTATCACTCATTTTTCACTCACTTCTCCTATATCCATAACTTCTAGAAACCAGTAGTTTATTCTTTATTTTTTGAATTTTGTCATTTTGATAATTTTGGGTAAGTGGAGGCATAGAGTATTCAGGCTTTAGGGGTTGATATCTTACAGTTCTTTGAATGATTCCAGGTTTGGTTCTATCAACTACATTTTTCCATTTATTGGTGAATAGAAGTAACTATTAATTAATTAATTAATTAATTAATTTACTCACATTAACTCCTCTCCCACTACACATGTGATTAGTTTCCATTTTAGATTATCACAAAGAAGCCACCATAAAAATCCATGTGAAGGTTTAGTCATTTTTTTTCTCTCCCTGGGAGAGGTGCCCAAGGGTATAATTTCAAGGTCATATAGTAGTTGCAATTTTTTATGGAACTGAGAAGCTGTTCTGAGAGTGAATTTATGATTTTACACTCCCTTTAGCACTATGTAAGTGATTGTGCTTCTCTGCATTCTGGGCAGCAGTCTCTGTAGTCACCAGCTTTTTCCCCCTGATATATGAGGGGTGATATGCATTGCAGCTTTCATTTGTTTCCCTTATCATTGATGATACTGAACACCTTTTCAGGAGCTTCCTTGAGATCTCTTGGCTTTTTTTGGTGAGGTCCATCTTTCAGTATTTTGCTTATCTTCCAGTTGTAGTCTTTGAATTGTATGTTTTTATATATTCTAGATTCTTTTTGCCTACATAGCTTGTTTATTCACCTCTGAAACAGGATCTTCTATACATCAAAAGTTCTGATGACACCCACTCTCCTTTCTCTACACTTTGGCCAGTGGTAGCCTTCAGTGTTCATCACAGTCTGTTGCAGGAAGAAGCTTCACTGCTGAGTTGAGAGATGCATTAGAATTCTCTCTACCCTCTGTTTTGCTGTGTTCCATGAGCCTTAGATGCAGAAGTTCCAATGCAGATGTGTCATGTAGTGCTGGGTACCTCTCCCTCATTTATTTTCTGTGTGTGACCAGTTGTGGAACCCTGTAATACTCTCCGTATGTTACAAAAAGAAGTTTCTTTGATGAGTGAGAGGTATACTTACCCCCAAGATAAAAGGGCCATAACTGCACAACTATAGTTTATTGTGACAGTCATTGTTGTGGTTATGTCCTTTCTTGAGCAATAGATCTTACCTTCAAGTGTGCGGAGGTAATCAAGGGCTGTAGCTTGTGTTATTTGGGGAGTTTTTTGTACTACCCTTATCAACAACTGGAAGGGAGTATATTCTCCATTCTAGCATTGTGTTTCAGATAGTGAACATATTTTTTTCAATGTTTTTGAGGTCTGGCTTTTCACTGCACCTAAGCTTCATTTATTTCTTTTCTCTCTCTCCCCAGGTCTAACTTCCCTCCTTACTCCCCAGTTAAAGTGTCCCCATTTTCTCCTTGATAATACCTGTCTCCTATTATCCATTCTCTCGTGACCATCTTTTCCCTTTAACCCCATGGTTCCTTGTATATCCTTCCCACTGCCCATTTGTTAAATACACCCATTTGCCCCATGGTGACACCTGCTTCCTACTATCCTCCTCCCATGGGCTCCTTTCCCTTTCCCTCTATGGTTCCTTTTGATTTTCTTGGCTCCTGTTGTTACATGAGGGGCTGAGGCAATAGCCTGTGTTACTCAGAGAGTCTCTTGGACAACAATCTCCTGACCAACAATTCGAAGGGGGATTTTTCCTGTCTGCACTGTTTCTTATTATGTAGTCTTTAGTGAAAAACCTGTACTCATGTTCAGATATTGTATTTGTAGTTTTTCAGTAAGCTTTTAAGCTAATACATTGCCGTCTGGTTTTTCACACCACCTAAGCTTTATCTCTCCTCTCTTTCTCCTGATCTAACCCTTCTCTTCCCTCCCTAGTTAAAGTATCCCTTCATTTGAGTCCTGAAATGTTTTTCATGTGAGAAGTGCTCGTGATCTACAGAAGATATAAATTTGGTCTTGAATAATGAAAAACAATTACCAAGTCACTGTGAGATTGGTAAGGCTACTTACCAGTCAGCTGCAATACAAGGTTGTGGCTTAGACCTTGAGGGAAGTATCAAACATCTTTATTTTCTCATCACTTACCTTCTTCCTACAGATGGTGAGTCCAAAGCCTGGTAGTGATAAGTAGGTTACAGAATCAAAAGACATGCAGTAATGAAGATGCAGTTATTTCAGAGTGGTGATACATGTGCCATGGAATAAAAATTGGAAAGAAAATATGAGAAAGACGGGATCATAAAGGGATTTCAACATTTTTGTATTTTCTACAAATTGCATAGCACTTTTAAAATTTAAGTAACACCCCCCAATTAATTCTAACTTAATGGCATTAGAGTTATGTACTAGCTTGAAGCTTATTTTGATCTTATTAAAGAAGAAAATGAGGTGTCATAATAATGATGAATTGCCTCAATTAGAGGAAAAATTGCCTCAATTAGAGGAAAAAATGTTGATAATTTGTACATTTCATACAATGGTTCCTAATCAAATTTAGCCCCTCCATGCCCCAACCCCCATCAGAACACACCCATTACATCATTCAACTTAGGTTCTATCCAGTAAAGCTTCTGAACCTGATGTCTTTCTTGCACATTCATCCACTGGGGTCTCATCAGCACATCTAGAAATCTTAACTAAGTCATACTCATACTCGTCCAGCATAATCAGACTCCAGTAGTCCTTGCTTGAAGGCCTGCCCACCACCCTTTTCTTTTGCTCCCTCTGAGACCTTGTTTGAGTTAGCATGGGTCCCATGCCTGATGCCAATAGCACAAGTTCACATGTGAAAGCTTCCAGTAGTCTGTAAGCCTCTGCTGCCCTATGTTCATGGGCTTACTCTAACAGTTTTTCCACCCTCTCTTCCCAAATGATCCTTGAGCTGTGGGTGGCTGATGTTTAATATAAGAGTCCTGTCCAGAGACACACACCCTGGAGTTTTCCCTTGTTTGAAAGTTGGCCAGTTGTGGCCTTCTGTTTGCATTACACTCTATTGTGTAAGGAAGCTTCCCTGGAGAGAACTGAAGGATGCACTCGTTTTATCTGTGTCCTTCATTCCGTCACGTTCCATGAGTCTTAGGTTGAATGGTAGACATCTCCTAGGACTGAGCATCTTTCAGATGTATATTTTCTGTGTCTGACCAGTTGTAGGATTCTTCAGTAGCTTCCCTCTGTTGCACAGAGTAGCTTCTTTGATGAGTGCTATACAGTATTCTTGTCTGTAAATATAAGATTCCATATTTAGTGTATGGTAAGAAATTTAGGCTTTAGGGCTGGATTGTACAACTGATTGATTTTTCTCCATTAGCAATATGCATATTATCTAACATTATGATTGCTAAACTTCAGGTAGAAGGTTTCTAGGTCAGTTCCTGCTCCATTACTCTAAGTCCTATTTTTGAAGGATATCCTGTCTTGAGCAGTTGGGTCTTATTTTCTAGTTCTGAGAGATAATCAATAGCTTTAGTGATAGCCTTGGTTGTTTTAAGAGTCTCTTTGATCACTCTCACAACCACTCAAAAGAAGTGTCTTCTGCCTGACACTGTGTTCATTGGTATACAGCACCCAGGTATATCATTGCACTAATGTTCAGACTGTGGATATGTATTTATCATGGGAACTTAGGGACGTCATATTGCCCTCTCGGTTCCCTAGCCACCCAAGATCCAATCATCTCTATTCTTTCTTCTTCCCACATCCATCCTCCTTCCTTAACCCTGGTACCACCATTATCCCTCCCCTTCCCTTCTTCTGAGTCCCCTAACCCCCCAGCATTCCCCTTACATGTCCCCTCTTCCAACTCATCCTCAATTTTTACCCTGTAGTTAATAGAACTTTCTTAGATAGGCTTGGAGATCATTCCAAGCTCACAGCTTCCCCTGTACTAGAGAGAGACTCCAGGAATAATGTGGAAACCCCCCCCAAGTAGAGACCGAAGTGCCCTCTCCATAGTTAGGCCTTGAACATGGTTACATTTTGTAGGTGCTCCTTTGAAAAGATACATTTTATTGATTTTCGATTTGAGAATCGCTTCCATTTTAAGGATAATAGTAAAATCAGCATATGGCTATGGATCATTATGCAAACCATTGAACAGATCATGGAAATACAATTGTTTCTTAAATATTTTGTTCTATTTTTACCTTTGCTTTTGTTTGTTCATGAGTGAATAATAGAACTGTTGTAATGCAACTGGTTTTCCATGGCTTACAAGTATAGTGAACAACAGAGCCTCTATAGTTAACTTTGAAAACATGATGGCAGAACTTTTCTCTGAATAAGCTCTTAAGACTTGCCTATTTGGCTGTTGTGATGGTTAATCCTGGGTGTCAACTTGACTGGACTAAGGAACAATTTGGCTGTTGTGATGGTTAATCCTGGGTGTCAACTTGACTGGACTAAGGAACAAATAAGAGAAAAGGGTCTTCTGATTGGACCACCTCAACCCGGATGGCCCACCCCAAATGTGGGTGTTACCTTCTGCCAGCAGGCAGTATTTAAGGCCACAGCAGCGGGAACCGGTCCCTTTTTTCCTGCCGCGGCTAGCTTCTCTCATCTGGTGAGTTTGTCTTGCTGCTGTGATCAACCTGTCAGATCCCAGCGTGTACTGAGACCGGCAGATCTCCTGAAATCCATTCGGGCCTTCAGCACTAGACTGGGACTCCTGAGACATCCAGCTTGCAGACTGAGCGGTCCCTGGATTCCTGGCCTCTCCAGTTCGGTGCTACTGTTGAGCTCTGGTCACGTGAGCAAATCAATAAATTGTATATATATATATATACTCATCCTGTTGCTTTCTGTTTCTTTAGAGGAACCTGACTAATACAGATTTGGTACCAGAAGTGGTTCTAGAGAAACAGAAATTGAAAGGATGAATTCTTTAGTGGGCTTGGTAGCCTCTGGAGCCAGCTCTCCAACCCAATGAAGGCTAGAGTTACTGAAGGCACTCCTGGTGGCATGAAGAGGAAATGATAATCCTTGGTGCAGACTATTTGATGTAATTTGAAGATAGATCCATTTGACTCACCTAACTCACCTCTTGTGAGAAGCAAGGAATTTAGGACTCTATATAAAACGTTCCAAGAAATTGGCGGAAAAATCAGAAAATAATGATGTTGCCTTGTTGCTCCTAGCAATGTCTGGATAAACTGATAGAGGAAAATAATGGAGCTCAGTGATAAAAATGACCAGCTCCGGATTCGAAAACAACACGTTTAAAGTTTCCAAGTGTGCTCTGGAAGAGAATCTTCTCTCCAGCAGCCAAAGAGCTAAAGCAGCAGAAAATCAAAGCTGGAGCCCTTATATACACGTTGGCTGATTTACAATGCAAATTTAATTCCCAGCCACGAAAAGTGTCAGCAGTTAAAGTGAGAGCACTGGTGGGGAAAGTGTGGAACCCTGAAACTTGGGATGGGAGATGTTGTGGAAGAACCATGATGATGAGGATTTTGAGCCCTCGGATTCTGAGGGATTTTTCTTTATCTGAGGATTAATCTCCCCACCCTCAGCAGAGAATCCAAACACCCTGCAGATCCCTCCTCCCCACCCTTGCCTGAGGAATTAATCCCCCCTCCCAGTGGGAGCTGATGTCCCTCAGGCCCAACAATGTTGCCTCTAGACCTATAACCAGATTGAAGTCTAAGCAAGCCCCTCAAGGTGAGTAGAAAGTGTGGTCCACGAGGGAGGTGCGATATACTCACTAAAGAAATTAATGGTTTGCTGATTCTTCTGGCAGAAGCCTAAGGATATGTGTGGGAATGGATTTTTAAGGGTGTAGGATAATGGTGGAAAGGAATATAAAATTGGATCAATACTGAGTTTATCGATATGATACCATTCGAGTAGAGATCTAGGTTTAATATGGAAGCGCAGCAGTTAAAAAGGTGTTAAAAAGTTATTTGAATGGTTGGCTGATGTAATTATTAAAACAGGCCTACTAACAGAGAGTTAAGAGATGCCTGATATTCCTTTGCTTAGTATGATGGAAGGTTGTGAGGGTCAGGCAGATGGGCATGTCTAAGTGGATTCGAAAGTGTAAACCACATTCTCCAAAATATGAGGACCCAGAGGAACATGCCATTTCATAATTTATAAGATGTGAAAGTACTGAGAGAAGACACCAGTAACATTTGAAGAGGCTTTGTTTTTGCTCTATTTCTTATGCCAGATCTACAGTTAGAGAAGTTGTGGCTCGCTTGCATAAATGTAAATGTACACGTAATAAGTTAACAGGACCTAGGTAGGCGTCAGGTGGCAGCACTGAATGCGCAGAAGGCAGATGAGCGTTAGTTACCGTAATTATCATAATGGGTTGGCAAAGGCAAAACAATACCTATAATAGCATGACCCCAAAATGATCTTTGGAACTGGCTATTATATCATGGCATTCTCCAGGAACCAAATACATAAGAAGCCACTAAGTTTTTTATTTGATCTGTATTAAGCAGAAAAGCTCTAGAACAAATGACAGGAAGTCAACTTTTGATTTTAGGAGTAGCGAATCCACCCAGTTGACCAGTTTCCAGACTTGAGACAGTTCACAGACCCAGAACCCCTTGAATGAAGGGTGGCCGGGTTCCAGTGAGGAAGGACCTTGTCACAATACCAAAGAGTTATGCTGTTTGCCTCCCTCCTGTCCTTCCCCAGAGGGACCTGAGGCCTTTTACTAGGGTAACTGTACACTGGGGAAAAGGAAATAATGCAGACTTTTCGAGGCCTATTGGATATTGGTTCTGAGTTGACACTGATCCCAGGAGAGCCTAAAAAGCATTGTGGCCCTCCGGTTAAAGTAGGGGCCTATGGAGGTCAGGTGATAAATGGAGTTTTGGCTGAAGTCCAACTCATGGTGGGCCCAGTGGGTCCCAGAATGCATCCCGTAGTTTGGTGGGTCTTTTTGGATTCTGGAGGCAGCACATTCCTCATCTGGGTGTGTTACTATGACCCATATATCAGATGACTCGTAAGGCAGCAAACTTGAGTGGGGCTTGGAACAGGAAAAGGCTCTTTCAACAGGTCCAGGCTGCAGTGCAGGCTGCTCGCCCCTAGGGCCATATGATCAGCAGACCCAATGGTGCTTGAGGTATCAGTGGCAGATAGAGATGCTGTCTGGAGTCTGTGGCAGGCTCCCATAGGGGAATCACAGTGGAGGCCCTTGGGATTTTGGAGCAGGGCTCTACCTTCATCTGCAAACAACTATTCTCCTTTTGAGAGACAGCTCTTAGCCTGCTATTGGGCCTTAGTGGAAACTGAACGTTTGACAATGGGCCACCAAGTCACCATGTGACCTGAGCTGCCCATCATGAGCTGGGTGTTATCTGACCACCAGACCATAAAGTAGGACGTGCACAGCAACAGTCCATTGTCAAATGGAAGTGGTACATACGTGACAGGGCCCGGGCAGGCCCTGAGGGCACAACCAAGCTACATGAAGAAGTTGCCCAAATGCCTATGGTTCCCACTCTTCTGTTACAATGCCTCCTGGGCTTAAGCATGCACCTAGGCTGCATGGGGTTTGCCCTATGATCAGTTGACTGAGGAAGAGAAGACTAGGGCCTGGTTTACTGCACGCTATGCAGGCACCACCCAGAGTGGACAGCTGCAGCATTCAAGCCAATTTCTGAAACAACCTAAAGGACACTGTGAAGGAAAGTCTTCACAGTGGGCAGAACTTCGGGCAGTGGACATGGTTGTGCATTTTGCCTGGAAGGAGAAATGGGCCAGAGGTTCGATTATTACTGATTCATGGGCCTTAGCCAATGGTTTGGCTGGATGGTCAGGACTTGGAGGAGCAGGACTGGAAAAAGTTGGTTGAGAAAGACATTGGTGGAAGTAATTGGGGAAGAAGCTCCTCTGAATGGTCAAAGGATGTGAAGATACTATGTGTCTCATGTAAAGGCTCATCAAAAGGTGATCTCAGCAGAGAGTGAGTTTTAATAATCAAGTAGATTAGATGACTCGTTCTGTGGATTAGTTAGCCCTTCTCCAGCTTATCCCTGTTGTTGGCTACATGGGCCCATGAACAAAGTGGTGCATGGTGGCAGAGATGGAGGTATGCATGGTGCTCGACACATGGACTTCACCACTCACCAAAGCTGATCTGGCTACAGCTACGCTGCCAGTGCAAGATTTGCCAACAGCAGAGACAACAGCCCCGATATAGTCTATTCCCGATCATTCGCGGGGTGACCAGTCCAGCAACCTGGTGGCAGGTTGACTACATTGGACCACTTCCATCATGGCAGGGGATCAGCATTTGTCCTTACAGGAATAGATACTTATTGCTGGTTATGGATTTTGCCTTTCCTGCACGTAATGCTTCTGCCAAAACGACAATCCAGGGACTTACGGAGGTGCCGTTATCCACCATCATGGTATTCCTCACAGCGTTGCTTCTGACAAGGAACTCACTTCACAGCCAAAGAAAGTGCGACCCCTGATGGGCCCATGGTCATGGGTATCACTGGTCTTACCATTGTTCCCCACCACCCAGAAGCAGCTGGCTTGATAGAACAATGGAATGGCCTCTTGATGACACAGTTACAGATCCAATTATGGTAACAATACCCTGAGGGCTTAAGGGCAAGGTTCTCTCAGCAAGGCAGTATTTGCTTTGAATCAGTGTCCACTATACTTACTGTTTCTCCTTATAGCCAGAATTCATGGGTCAAGGAACCAAGGTGGTGGAAGTGGGGATGATTCCACTCACTATCACCCCTAGTGACCTCAGTAGGAAAATTTTTTGCTTCCTGTACCCACGACCTTGCGTTCTGCTGGATCAGATTTTGGTCTCAAAGGGGGGAGATGCTTTTTGCCAGGAGACTACAGCAAAAACGTTCCACTGAACTGGAAGCTAAGACTTCCCCTGGCCACTTTGGGGCTTCTACTGCCTTTAAGGCCAACAGGCTAAGAAGGAATAACAGTAGTAGGAGGGTGATTGATCCAGACTACAATGGGGAAATTGGATTTTTTCTCTACAATGTGGGACAAGGAGAGATTATGTCTGAAGGCAGGAGATGCTGTAGGGCGCCTTCTGGTGCTACCATGTCCTTTGTTTAAGGTCAATGGGAAACTCCAACAACCCAAACAGACAGAGAAATAAATGGCCCAGCCCTTCAGGGATGAAGGTATGGGTCATCCTCCAGGGAAAGAGCAAGCCTGCAGAGGTGCTTGCTGATGGTGGAGGAAATACAGAATGGGTAGTAGAAGAAGGTATCATAAATATCAGCTAAAGCCATGGGACAGTGGCAGAAATGTGATTATAATAGATATTAACTTTCGTCCTCATTTGTTAAGAAATGTGCATATTATATATATATTATACATATATATATATTATATATATGTATATTAGTGAATACTTGTGTTTCCCTTTTGAATGTGCAACTGAGATATGTTTTAAGTGTTGTCATATTTAGTTATTAGATACTGAAGGAACTAAGTTCTTCTCAAGGACATACCACCTACTCTAAGATATAATCGCTTTGCTATTGCACATGAGATACTTATAACATGTTTGGTGGAATATGCCTTGCCATTGTTTGATACACATTTAAGACATAAGAAGATCTATTGGGTGCAATTTGACAAGGGTGGACTTGTAATGGTTAATCCTTATCCTGGGTGTCACTTGACTGGACTAAGGAACAAATAAGAAGAAAAGGGTCCTTCTGATTGGACCACCTCAACCCGGATGGCCCACCCCAAATGTGGGTGTACTTTTCTGCAGCAGGCAGTATTTAAGGCCACAGCAGCGGGAGCTGGTCCCTTATTTTTCCTCCTGCTGCTTTCTCTCTCATTGCTGGTGAGTTTGTCTTGCTGCTGTTGATCAACCTTTCGGATCCTAGCGTGTACTGAGACCGCCGGAGAT
Organism: Rhizomys pruinosus; assembly: GCA_009823505.1. NCBI lineage: Eukaryota > Metazoa > Chordata > Mammalia > Rodentia > Spalacidae > Rhizomys > Rhizomys pruinosus. The sequence goes on along the minus strand of VZQC01003927.1, from coordinate 630,231 downwards.
CTCCTGGAATCCATTCGGGCTGCCTTCAGCACTAGACTGGGACTCCCGAGACATCCAGCCGTGCGGACTGAGCGGTTCCCTGGATTCCTGGCCTCTCCAGTTCGGCGCTACTGTTGAGCTCCATCACGTGAGCAAATCAATAAATTGTATATAGTTATATATACTCATCCTGTTGCTTCTGTTTCTTTAGAGAACCCTGACTAATACAGCCGTAGCCAATTAAATTTCGAGATCATAAAGCCAGGTCAATAGACATTGACTGCTAATCTCTCTATTTATTATAGAAAACTTTCTTTGTTCTATTTCTCCATATGGTCTTCAGGGACAGATGTAACACATAAAAATGACGAATGGAACACATTCAAATGCAAAACATAAAGCTAAGTGATTTAAATCATGACAATAATAATTAATAAAAAAGCCTGTATTTTGTTTTGAAAGGTGTTTTGGAATTTCAATGAAAGAATATGGTCAGAAAATAATTAAAATTTTCAAGAGCAGCACTGTATGCCTCTTATCCTAAATTAATAGAAAATTAGGAAATTGAATTAATTTAAAGATTTTAATTCTTTGATTTGTGTTCTGGTTTCCCACCACAATGGACAACCCATTGTAAAAGTATTTAATAGCTAATGCTTCATTGTATTTTAGATCTGCATGTCTCTGATAATTAATGTTGGGAGCAACATTCATATAACAGTGTATATATATAATATGGATAATATATATCATATATACATATGTATATATATATATATATGTATATATTATATATATATATATATATATATGTTTTTGCACAAAATTTGAAGAAATGTCCAGTTGAATACTGTTACACTTAATAGGCATCGTATTTGTAATAATTCCCAGTATGGCATGGAGGATTTGCACTCTAGCTTTCTGAGCCCTTCATTCTAGTTTCTAATCCATGTTTCCATTCTGTTTTTAAACACTACTGGCATCTGCAAACCATCCAGATGCTTCTTTTTATTGTTATAAATATTAAACTCTAAGCCATGCAGAACACAATAAGAGGCAGAGGAGTAAGTGCCACAAGGAATTTACTCATTGTTCTTATAGATATGTCAGGGGACCTACAAGAAGCAGGGAATTCTTGAGGAAGAGCCACCTACTCATAGAACAGAAGGAAATAAAACTTTCTCCAATGGAGTTGTGGAGAAGAGAGAGTATGAAATAAGTTTCAGGGTTTGCTTTCCTCAAAGGTAGCCTACCTGGTCTGCTTAATTTAATGGGCAAATCACCTACCTCAATGATACATTTTCATAAACATATATACTTGGATAAAATATGGAATCCTTAGTTGATTGATGCTTTTCTTTTCCCACTATCAGTACTTCCTCATATAATTTTACTTCCAGATTTTTCTCTAATCTCTGGTATTTTAATTAGGATTCTTCATTGCTATGATGAAACACTCGGTGAAAAAACAACTTGGTTGGGGGAGGGTTTATTTGGTTTACAAGTCCCAATCACAGTTCATCAAGGGCAGGAACCCAGGGCAGGACCTTGGAGGCAGCAATTGAAGCATAGGTCACAACTATGGAGGAACACTGCTTATTATTGGCTTGCTCCTCTGGCTGGTGGTCAGCCTATTTGCATGATTGTTTATTTATTTATTTATTTATTTATTTATTTATTTATTTATTTGTTTGTTTGTTTGTTTGTTTGTTGATACAATGTCTTCCTGTAGCCCCAGATGGCCTGGAACTTCCAGTGTAGACCAGACTGGCCTAGATTCCCAGAGATCTCACTGCCTCTGTTTCTTAAGTGCTGGGATCAAAGGTTTGTTGTGCTATGCCTGCCTCAGCCTGCTTTCTTCTATAATCCAGGACCACTTGCTCAGAGCTGACACCATTACACACTGGGCTGGGTCCTCTCATATCGCTCAACAATCAAGAAAAATATGCCCCACAGACGTGGCCATAGGCCAGTCTGATAAGGGAATTCCCTAACTGAGTTTCCCTTGACCACCTAATCTATCCAGCACATCTACATTTTCAGAAAATTATCAAAACTTAGTATAAAAGGCAACTGTGTTCACTTTGTTATATCCAAAATACTGCATCAACATTGTTCACTTATAGCTCTGCATGACTATAGACTAAAACAAGGCTTCTGCTCAAAAACCTGAGCCTGCATTTCTAAAGGCTCTTGGGGGTTCTTTCTTCCTGCATCCTTCTTCTGATGATGATAGTGACATGATCATATACTAAGCTTTAAGATATTTCAAGCCTTCAAGGTGAAGTTGTAGCTCGGTTAACATAATACTTGCCTAGTGTCCTAGTTTGCCTTCCATTGCTGTGACAAAACACTCTGACTGACACTAACTTGGGGAGGAAAGGGTTTATTCAGCTTACATCTCCTGGGTCACAGTTCATCACTCAGGGAGCCCAAGGCAGGAACTCGGTAGGAACCAGGAGGCAGGAGCTGAAGCACAGGCCATGGAGGAATGTTGTTCACTGGCTTGCTCTTCTGGCTCATGCCCAGCCTGCCTTCTTATACCATACACAATCACCTGCCCAGGGTGGCACTACTCATTGTGGGCTACCCCCCCCACTGCTCGACCATCAAGACAATACTCCACAGATGTGGCCACAGGCCAATCCAATGGAGCCAATTCCCCAACTGAGGCTCCCTCAACCCAGGTGTGTCAAGTTGACACTAAAGCTGCCCAGCACACCTAGCATAAATGAAATCTGTGATATCCTGAGCATTCCATAAACTGGGTGTAGGGACACATGTTTGTAATCTTAGTACTTGGGAGATGAACACAAAAGGATCAAAAATTCAAGATTGTCTTTGGCTACAGAGGGAGTTTGGGAACAACCTTACCCTCTCTTTAAACATATATATATATATATATATATATATATATTTCAAATCCAAAGTTCAAGATTGACAAAAGAAGACTCTGTCCTTAGTGCTCAGTTTAGATGCTACCCACTCACCATTTTAGAACTGTCACATGTCCTTTATTTCCCCCACTATCATATTGATCTTCAAAGCATACACCAGATCTTACTGAATGGAGAAGTACAACTATTCATGGATGGGATAAGGTTTTCTCAGTATAGAAATCAGAGGGTTTTTTTCTCTTTTCATTTCCTTTTTCTTTTATTGCGCCACTGAGCCAAACTTTAAATATTAGAGGACTCACAATCTTAAAACAGTCTTTGGAATTCTCTGAAGCACTATGGAGAACATAAGTAAGTAATCAAACAAAAATTTCATCATTGCTTAGTCCCCTTCTTGGTTCTCCCAAAACTGTATGATATGATGTGGAGTAGAAAGGATCTCCTTTCCCTGGGCTGGCTGGACATAGTACCTATCAGTCCTTCTTGTCTTACGTTCATACCTGATCGGTACCCTGAAACACTCTATTTTGTGACCATTTCTCATATATCAATACCACTTTTCACAATATGTATTATCAGCGGAGCAAGATAGACCAGGAAAAGACATTGTACCACAGTTATGTGTATTTTCTCAGATCATAGATGTAAGATAAAGGAAGTACCATGGCGCTCCGATATTCCTGATTTAGGGAAAGTTCTGAAATTTTATGAAGGATATTGAGCACCTGAAGTCTTTCAAGTAAAAAATTCCTACTTCCATATAAAGTACTCAAAAACCATGTTTTCCTTTACTGTTTCTTCTTTCTACAAATACCTTATGAATTATTTTATTCTATGTATTACGAGCATATTGTCTTTATCTGCATCCATGCACCACGTGCATGCAATGCCCACAGAGGCCAGAAGAAAGCAGCCAGTCCTCCTGAACTGCAGTTTCAGAAAGTCGTTAGATGTCATGTGGGTGCTGGGAATGGAACCTGGGTCCTCTGCAAGAGCAACCAGTGCTCTCACTCACTGACACAGCTGTCCAGCCCCTATAGAGGACCAGAGGACCAAGGCGAATTTTGAAAAGTATTTCTTCACTTTCAGTTCTTTATTTTCCTATTCTGTCTATTCAGTTTTCCTCAGAAAAAGCCCTCTGCCATACATTAGACTTCTTAATTATATGTTTATGTCCTTTTCTGCCTACCTCATAGGAACAGATATACTTTTAAGTGGGGTTAAAGACAATTTAAGATCTGTCTTTCTGTCCTACTCTGTAAATTCATACTTTTATTTTCTTTAATTAGATTAGGAATCCTTGGAGGCAATCGTTTCCCTTTGAAGTCAGCTTTTGGCAGAAGATATTCAACATACAAGAAATAGCTTTTTGTGATGTATGAGTCAGTCACTTCTTAATATGAACTTCTATCATCTGTTCAGAGCTCTGGAAATTTCTATTCCTTTCAATTGCTTTGCCTTCAGTGTGGCAGTTAATTTCAGTGACCTTAGTAACACTTTATTTTAGATCATATCTTATTCATCTTATTCTAATCTTTCAGAGGACGTTTTAATTGGTAATTTAATTACAATTGTACATTAAATTACAATGTTATATGATCGCATGCTGAAAATTATACAAATTCATTGACAGGTGATATATGGCCAAATTGATGTAGAGGCAATGACCTTAAATTTATAACACCCTGGAGCCTGATGCTTGGTGCATGCATTTTGAAATCAATTATAAAATTTGTTACTTTCAAAACTTTTCAACTTTAAAATGATTAAAGTAAAGAAAATATTCATTGCAGAACTATGTAGACATAGGAAATTTCTAATCTTTCATTTTAGAATATGTTTGTTAAAGGTAGTATTTTTTCAGAGAGCTGGGTATTTGAAAAAGTTATTCTTGGCTCAATTTCTCTCCGCCTGTGCACTAGATATTTAGTTTTGCATGAACTTTGTTTCATTTTTTAAATGGAAGAAAAACAATATGTTCCCAGAATTAACCAAAATAATTTATTTAAATTACTTTTGTATTTAAAAGCATTCAGAACCTAATAATTCACCAGCTAACAGAAGCTACTAATATATATATATATATATATATATATGCTTTAAATTTTTAATTGGATGAGTAAAAATTTGTAAGAATTTCTTATTGAAAAATTTGCATTAGAAAAAAATAAGAAAGTGGGCTGATTTTTCATTCTGAAAATAAATTGGGGGCTCTCTGTAGTCACACAGTGCCTGTTTTTCTCAAACAGCTTCTCCTGGAATAAAAACATTTATTATGAGCAATAATAAAAACAGGTCATTGCCACTTCTAGGAGGATAAATACGAGTTTGTGCTGAAAATTTCTTTAAAAATTTCTAAAGTTGGAAAATATTGAAGGGGGCAAAGGAATCGTTACAGAAATAAAAGCCACAATAAAAGTAGCTTTATAGTTTGAATCCTAAGTTAAAGGATTGCTTTAATTTCTAACCTAGATATTCTATATTTTATTTATATGCCTTTATAGAGTATTTATCAAGTAACAGAAACAGGGAGTAATTTGGCTTTTGGTGGTGGGAACAGTGCCGCCCACTGTGTGTGTTATTATCAATGAATGATGTGAGATATAAAATACACAGCAGTCAGAGGATATTGTCTGATGCTCACAGACAGAAGCTGGAACTGTCATGTGAATCTGTAGTTGAAGATTTGAGAACATTGTAATTTAGAATTCTTTCTTTAATCCTAGCACTTGGGAGGCAGAGGCAGGTGGATCTTTGTGAGTTCAAGGCCAGCCTGGTCTACAGGACAGCTGGAGCTACAGGGAGACCCAGTCTCAAAAGTACCACCCCCCCAAAAAAAAAACTTTTGGTGAGTTATAGTATATTTCATATAACTGATCTTAATTAAATTTAGACCATTTTATCCACGTCCTCCCATTAACCTTCCTCCCAAGTGGATTCCATGCATTCTGTCCTATGTATTAAGTACTGTCTGGTCAAGCATTTGTACCTAGATGTCCCTTGGTGCAAGTTCATCCACTAGAGTCTAGTCTGCGTTATATAAAGTCTCTCCCTTAAAGAACATCTACCTCCCCTCATCCACCAATAATCAGTTGCTAATAGTTCTTCAGCTAAGGTTGGGTCCTACTGCCCATTTCCTTAATTCTACGCTGAGTTTTTGTCTGATTGACTCAGCGTGGGTCTAGTGTATGCTGCCATCTTTGTTGCAAATTCACTTAAGTAGAACAAAGGGTACAGAGAGTCTCATCAACAAAGCTCCCTCATGCAACAAAGTGCAATGAACTCAGAGACTGCAGAGTAATTTAGAATTCTTAAAACATGTCAAAGATACTAGGAAAATCGAATTTCTTGGTGTACAATAAATTTGAAATGTAAGATGCTTATCTAATTCTACTAAATATATGGCTAATTATTCTCATATGTTCATTAGGCCTAAAGTAGAGCTGCGATAAATCTACTTTTTCACTCTGACATCAATACAGTCTTTTATAACAAGACACACTGTCCTATTGAAAGGAAGGTGCTCATCTGCCTCTGCACTTGACATTAGGAACTGAGAATGAAAATAAATTATTTGGAAATGAGGTTACAGTACAGATGTGTTATGTCAGGTGGTTAAAAGCAGAGCCTGGAGCTGCCTCCTTGGCTTTGAATTCCTGCTCCATCTATTCTTGATTCTGTGTCCTTGAGCAAGTTATTCATTTGGGTAGTCATATCAGTTCACTAAGTTGTGGGAAAGACTAAAGAAAACATATAATATTTGGATCCATGTTCTCATAATAAAATTCCCAGATCGTGAGTCACTACTTGTAGCAAACACACCTTGGCTACAACATTGTTAAGCTTCCTATTATTCTTTTTCTCTCAAAAATGTGCAGTTTTGTATTATTTTCTGCCCCATTTATTCTTTCTAATTGCAGATCTACATAATATTCACCATTAATAACCAACCAGCCCATAAAATGAAAATTAGGCTGCCTTGAAATTTCCTTTACCAAAGATATTAGTCCATTATTTATAAGTTTGGTCTCAGGCAAAGTTTTAGCTTCATGCTAGTTCTAGCCCTCAGGCAGATGGCAGCCAGATCCCTAGCCAAAAATTTCCTTGTTGCTGTTTAAGTCCTTATTTTCTTCTGGAATTACATCGTTCTCAGCACTGCTTTCTTCCGGGCTCCTAATAGAGTGGCCTAGTAAGTTATTTTTACAGCATTAAACCACTTTTCTAGTCCAAATTTACAAATTCCTCCACATTCCTCTAGAAATTGATATGATCAGGTTCTTCACAGAAATAACTGGTATTCTGCTGCCAACTTCTGTAGTAGTTACTTTTCTGTTACTGTGATAAAAACATGACCAAGGTCACTTACAAAATAAAGAGTTTAGACTAATTATTTCAGAGGGATGAGAGTCCATTGTGGTGGGCAAGGCATGGCATGAGGAAGTTGGAGCAGAAAGCTGAGCACTCACATCTTCAAGGTGGCAGAGAGAGAGAGAGAGAGAGAGAGAGAGAGAGAGAGAGAGAGAGAGAGCAAAACTGGTAGTGGACAAGGCTAAACATTATTTATTTGTTATTAATTTTTTTTTTATTTTTACATTTTTTTATTGATGCTTTGTGCATTTCATACATCATTTTCCAATTCAGTTCAGGCATATTTCCCCTTCCCTTTCCCCCCACCCCCACCCCATCCCAGATCATGCATTCTGCTTTAACTGTCCTACATCTTTCTCTCATTTTTTTTAATTTTTTAGCTATAAGTGATAATCCATGAGTACAAGCATCCTTCATGTAAAACCAATTTGCAGGCTGTTGTGCCCAAACCCCCACAGCCCCACCTTCCAGCGTGGGGTGAGGGGTTGTATGTTCAATCAAGTTGATCAAATGAGTGTCCAGACTACATTGCTGTAGTTTCACCATTCACCCCAATCGCAGCCCTTACATTCTACCACGCCCCCTCTTCTGCAGATTGTTCCCTAGGCTTAGAAAAGGGGCACAGGTGGATGAGAAGCAAAACAGTCCACTCTCTCTGGAGCTGTTGTCTTGGACTCTGGTTAATTCTGGCTGTTTCTTTTCATGGGCTGACAGTTTGTCCAGGAATAACCTTTCGATCCTACTAATGAAGCACAAGCAATTAGATATATAGGTATTTAAACAGCACTAATAGTTATTATGTGTAAGAGTGTACTGTCTGCATGTAGGTTGGTGCACCCGTGTCATGCAATGCCATGGAGGTCAGAAGAGGGCGTCGAATTCCCCTGGAACTGGAGTTAAAGACGGTTCTTAGCTGCCATGTGGGTGCTGGGAATGGAACTCTAGTCCTCTGCAAGAGCAGTCAGCGCTCTTAACTGCTGAGCCATCTCTCCAGCCCCAAGGCTATACATTCTTAATGTCTGCTCTCAATGATGTGCTTTCTCCAGTAAAGTTGCATCTCCTAAACCCCCACAAATAGCCACCAACAACTATAACTAAAAGGTAAAATGTTTGGAACTTAAGGAGAACAGTTATTTAACCATAACAGAAGGATTCAGTTTCTTGGCTATTCTCAGTATTGCTACTCTAAACATGAGAATGTAGATGATTTTGTGAGGTGGTGATTTGATTTCTTTTGGTGATCTTATAATTTTATATTACTGTCTAGTAATTAAATTGCTGAAGAATGTGGTCATAGTTCTAGATCATTTTCTCTGTATATGTGTGTGTTATGTGTGTATATGTAGTATGTGTGATTTACAGTTCTTGTGAATGTTTATGTACATGTGTATGCCTGGGGAAGCCACAGGGCAATATCCTGGTATCTTCTTCAGTTGCTCTCTGTCTTCTTTTTAGTTACAGGACTCTCATTGAACCTGAGAGAGCTTATACATTTCACTAGACTACTTAGCCAATGATCTTCATAGATTCTTCTGTATCTGTCTCAATGGTGCTGAAATACAAATGTGCACTGCTAAAATCTGAGCTTTAACAAGGATGCCAGGAATCTGAACCAGGGCTATCACGCTTGAGGGCTTGCATAAGCCCTTTTAACAACTAAGCCATCTACCCATCCTTAGTTCTAGTTTATTTTCTTAGGAAACTTCTTACTGAATTCCATAATAGCTATGCTCATTAATCCAGAGCCAGGGACTAGAGTATGAGCAAGTATATAATAACCACTGCTTCAGCGTAGGGCCCAGATGATGCTTCAAGAGGTGACAGGTCCTTTCCTGAAGCAGCTCAGCAATGGCTGCTACTTGTATCCAGGAAGGAAAGTCAGTGATATATCCCTTTCTGAGATTCTCTGGAAGAATGTGTTGCCTCCTTATAGGAACACTACCTACATTCAAACCAGAGAATTCAGGGAATGTTGAATTGCGAACTATCTTGATCATTTGTTAAGCATAGAGTCACGAGACCCAATTTTTCCTCTGATGACCTTTTCACTATTCAATGCTTGACCTTCTTAGGAGATGTGGGTTCCTGGTAATCAGTTATTCTGTCAACTTAAGGTAGTAACTTTACTTTTCTTGAGGCCATTTTTTTTATTTGCAGAAAAGGAACAAACTGGCAGCCTAGTTTGCAGTTGTCATGGTTATAAAATGCAATGATGCATATGAAAGTACTGTAAAAACCACCATGGTTTTATAGAGTGTAAGTTATTAGCACAGTTACGGTCTGGCGATGTCCTAGATACTTTCAACTAGAGATAGCTCAATATTCATTAAAACTTTATGATATTATTTTCCCTAAGAGTTTTTCAAAAGCTCTGTAATCTTTTCCTAAAATAGAGTTAAGAAAACAGACATATGCCTCTGGTATTTGAAACTTAGAGCAACAGCATTGTAACAGAACAGAATTTTCTATTTCAGAAATTTTTGTAGAAAGAAAATAGTCCAATATCTTTAATAATACATACCAAGTAGCTATTTTCCTTAGCTGAAATACTGGAGTTAGAAATTCAGAGTCAATAGTAGAATAGGTGAACTGATCAATAACTAACTAACCATGTATGCTGGATAGCTTTAGTGTCAACTTGACACACCTGGGTTGAGGGAGCCTCAGTTGGGGAATTGGCTCCATTCAATTGGCCTGTGGCCACCTCTGTGCACCGTATAAGATGGAGGGCTGGGCATGAGCCAGGGGAGCAAGCCAGTGAACAGCATTCCTCCATGGCCTGTGCTTCAGCTCCTGCCTCCGGGTTCCTTCCCTGAGTTCCTGTCTTGGGCTCCCTGAGTGATGAACTGTGACCCAGGAGATGTAAGCTGAATAAACCCTTTCCTCCCCAAGTTGGTGTTGGTCAGAGTGTTTTGTCACAGCAACGGTAGACAAACCAGGACACCATGTTTTTTCTAAGTCTATAGATGAAAAATCTTGCCAACGATATATGTGACAGTTGGAAAATGAATATTTTGCTCTCTCTCCATTTATGTTGAAGTTAATGCTCAGATTATTTAACTAATATTATGTTTTTGTTAGAATTTTTAGAAGTCCAATAATGTTTATTAACATGTTAATACTATAAAGACACCTAAGGATAACAGTTCTACATTATACAGCATCTGTAGATAACAGGAAATTTATGAGCAGGATGCGTTAACTAACCCCTGATTTATGTCATCCTTGAATTTAAATGAGGACAGAGTTTATAATTTGTGTATTGAAATTTGTAAAACTAACATTGATCTAAACCGATGAGTTTCTTGGCATATTATTCACTTAATAGTTGCCAAATTCTGAATCATACAGATTAAGTAGAGAAATTCGAAATCCATAAGGAGAAAACTGAGTAGCATTAGCAAAAAATTATAACCCACATTGATACATTTAAGTATTTTTTAGAATTCTATCAGATTGTGTGTGTGTGTGTGTGTGTGTGTGTGTGTGTGTTGTGCCATATATAGGTGATTGTGGAGGCCAGAACAGGGTGTCAGGTCTTCCAGAATTTGAGTTACAGGCAATTGTGAGCACCCTGACTTGGATGCTGGGAACTGGTCTTGGGTTCTCTGGAAGCACAGCAAATTTTCTTAAGTATTGAGCCATTTCTCCATCCTGAATTTGTATTATTTGTTATTTACTTTTACAATGGTGCTCTAGGTGCTTTTCTGTTGTAATAAAACAATCTGATCACAACAAATTTAGGGGATGAAGAGATTAATTTCATTTTACCCTTCAAGGTCACAAGCCATCATTGAGAGAAGTCAAGGCAGAAAATCAAGGTATAAAACTGAAGCATGAAACCTAAGAATGGTACTGCCCACAGTAAGCTGGCCCCTCCCACATCAGATAGCAAATGAGAATACCTTACTGACAAGCTTACTGGCCAATCTCATCAAGATAATTTTTCAGATGACCTTCTCTCTTCCCTGATGACTCTAGGCTATGTCCTGTTGACTTTAAAAACTAACCAGGATACTTGGAATTTTTGAGTTTCTTCAATAGCAATAGTATGGAAGCACAACAGTAAAGCCCAGCTCTGGCCTGTGTACTTGCAGCTTCCATTATTGGCCACAGTACCTCCCTTCTCACTTGCAATATGCAATTTGCCTCTGACTTCATCTGGAGATTTTCTGATCTCTTTAATTTTATATCTCTGACACATAGAATTATGTGCCATCGTACTAATGCCTAGTTTCTGTTGTCCAAGCTCATATAATAATGTTCTATTTTCAAGGTCAATTTATAATATACTTCAATAACATTCACTTGAATAAACTCCAAAATCTTACTTCGTTCTTTATATTGTTTGTCCTGAATCTGCAGTTTTTTTCCATTTTATTATTTCCTTTTAAAAATATTTACATAATCCACCTCCTTCCCTCTCTCCTTGTCTATGTTTCTCTCTCTCTCTCTCTCTCTCTCTCTCTCTCTCTCTCTCTCTATATATATATATATATATATATATATGTCTTTGGGTCAAAATAATACAATGTTATCTTAAAAATTTCCCTCTTTCTCATCCAGATGTTCTTTATCATAGTTTATAAACTCTTTTTATTATTTGTTTATTTTTAAGGGATTCTACAATATAAGAGCATAGTTGTTTTCAGATCACATTGATGTTGCTCAGTTTGCCATACAATTAGGTAATTGGTGCTAGCATCCACAGATGAGGGATACCATTCATGAAACCCCAAACTCTGAAGGGGAGAGAAGACAAAGTTGGCAGCAGACTACAAGACATAGGCGTAGGAAAAGACTTCCTGAATCAGACAGCAGCTGTGTAAGAATTAAGGTCTACAATTGACAAATGGAACCTCATTAAACTCAAAAGCTTCTGAATATAAAAAGAAACAATCAAAGAAGTGAAGAGAAAACCCACAGAGTGAGAGGAAACCTCCATTGCAGATACATCTTAATCGTTTCTAGGAGTTTTCTGGTAGAGTTTTTAGCATCTCTTAAGTAAACAATCATATCATCAGGAAATAAGGATAGCTTGACTTCCTCTTTTCCAATTAGTATTCCTTTAATTTCATTTTCTTGCCTTATTGCCCTAGCAAGTGTTTCAAGCACTAAATTGAAGAGGAGTGGTGATAGGGGGCAGCCTTACCGAGTTCCTACCTTTAAGGGAACACTTCTGTCATTTCCCCATTTAGGATGATATTGGCTGTGAATTTCCTCTATATGGCTTTGATTACGTTGAGGAATGATCCCAAACATCCAATTCCCTCTAGGACTTTAAGCATGAAGGGATGTTGGATTTTGTCAGAGGCTTTTTCTGCATCAATTGAGATTATCTTGTGGTTTTTGTCTTTCAGTCCATTTATATGCTTGATGATATTTATTGAGTTTCATATGTTGAACCATCCCTGCATCTCTGGTATGAATTCAACTTGGTCATGATAGATGCTCTTCTTGATGTGGGTCTGTATGTGATTTGCCAATATCCTATTTAGAATTTTCGCATCTTTGTTCTTTAATGAGATGGGTCTGTAGTTCTTTTTGGTTGTGTCTTTGCCTGGTTTTGGTAAAGAGCGATGCTGGCTTCATAGAAGGAATTTGAGAGAATTCCCTCTGTTTGTATCCTTCTAAAAAATTTGAGTAATAGGGGCTGGAGAGATGGCCTAGCGGTTAAGAGCGCCGACCGCTCTTACAGAGGACCCGGGTTCGATCCCCAGCACCCACATGGCGGCCGAGAACCGTCTGAAACTCCAATTCCAGGAGAACTCCAGTTCCAGGGGAATCCGAGACCCTCTTCTGACCTCCGCGGCATTGCACGACACGGGTGCACAGACTTGCATGCAGACAGTACATTCATACACATACAGAAATAAATAAAAATTAAAAAAAAAATTTTGAGTAATAATGTTGTAAGTCTTTTTGAAAATTTTTATAGAATTCCTGCCGTGAAACATCTGGGCCTGGGCTTTTATAGTAGTTGGGAGGTTCTTACATTACATCTTCAATTTCTTCATATATGTATGGGTCTGTTTAAGCTTGTTGATTTCTTCTTGGTTGAGCTTTGGCGATTCCCAGGATTTCCAGATATTCTCCCATTTCTTCTAGGTTTTCAAACTTTAGAGTAAAGGTTTTCAAAGTATTCCTGTATGATTGTCTGGATCTTTTCATTGTGTTTTGTGATATTTCCCCCTTTATCTGGATTGATAATGAATTTGGGAGTTGTTCCTTCTTTCTTTTGGTTTAACTGGCTAGAGTTCTGTCTATCTTGTTTTATTATTTCAAAGAACCAAATTTTGGATTCATTGTTTTTTCTTCTTTTTTTTTTTTTTTTTTTTTGTATTGTTTTCTTTGTTTCTATTTCATTGATTTTTGCTCTGATTTTTGTTATTTCTTCCTGTCTCTTGCATTTAGGGTTAATTTGTTGTTGTCTCTCAAGTGATTTTAGCTGCAGTGTTAGATCATTCACTTGTGCTCTTTCTGTTTTTCTAAAGTAGGCACCCAGGGCTATAAACTTACCTTTTAGGACTGCTTTTAAAGTATCCCATAGGTTTTGTTGTGTTGTATTATCATTGTCATTCAATTTCAGGAATGCTTAATTTCTTTCTTTTTTTTTATAATGATGTTTATTAGGTACATCCTCCTATCACACAAGTAAAATATAGCAGAGCAGATATGTTTTTTAACTAAATTTTCAATATTGAAGATCAACAGCCTTAATCTTTGCTTTTCTAAATTTTCCACAATATCTTTTAGATAGTCTCCATCTTTTGAAAAATATACATATAATTCTCTTTCCATTTGATGCAATTTATTTGTTGCCAAAATTTTTCTTTTTGTCTTCATATCAGCAAGAATATCAGTAAGGAGATGATTTAGTTTATTCAACTGAGATTCAACTTGATGAAAGTGATCCATTAATTCCTGATCACTAAGTAAAAGCTGATTCCCTCCATGATATAAAACATCACAAAGCATGCCCACATCATTATTCAGTTGGGACAGAAAGAAAAAATGGTCTCGAGTAGATACTGCCAACTGATTTTGTGCTAAAGAAACATCCTTTTTCAATTTCTCAGCCACTTCCTCTAGGTTTCTATAAGTTATAAACAATTCTTTTTTCTTATTGTCTCCTTCTAAAAGTTGATAAAGCCTATGAGTAGAATCATCCTTAATACTATGAGGTTCCTTGAGTTTAACTGCCCAGACACCGATGGAGTTGTTAACAGTTCTAATCGCTGGTAGAGCACAGTGTTTCTTTGACTAAGTTGTTGAACCAAATTTTCAAGTTGCCAATATGTATCCCAATGCTTTCTCAATTCAATTTCATATGATAACTGTACAAGTTCAAATGATGCCTTCTGTTTTATTAATTGATTTAAAACTAACTTTTGTCTTGCTGTGTAATAATCTTGATTAGCAATCTGCAGCTCAAAATCTCCCTTAACAACAGGCGTATTAAGTAATAGGGCATTCTCTTTTACCACAGCAGGTAAACTTTTGTCTTTTATCTGAGCGATTTCTTCTTCAAGTTTCAAAATCTCAGCGTCCAAGCTAGAAATTTTAGCATCCAAATTTTCTTTACCAACAGCCTTGCTGGTTAAACTATGAAGATTCTCCTCTACCCATTTTATACTTGATTTTATACTCAAATTACTTGCTTTCAGGTATATTAGCTGTTGCTGAGCACAGATGTATGCTAGCTGCAGCCTGGCCATCTCGTGTCATCTCTCCTCAAGGATTTCTTCCCTATCACAAGTAGATGGTGTTTGTATATCCAAAAGTTGAAAATTTTCTTCATTTGAACTTTCTACTACTTCATGTATAGCCTGAAAGAACTGCTTTTTGGTATATAAAGTCAAAGCTGCTGTGATTTGTTCTTCTTGGCTTACATATTTTCCCAAGGAAAACTGCGATAAAAACACCACTGAATTTGTCCCTTGACCTAAATTAGGATATCTGAAGAATATCATCAAATTATTAACTCCATCAATAAGAGCCTGAAGTTCATTACTGAGTTTAGTATTCATGGCATTTAGGATTCTTTGCCTTTGTTTCAGCTTCTTAGTGGCTTCTTCTTCTTTAGCATTTAACCTCAGAGATTTGTGGCTAGTTAAGGAGGCCATCAATTGGTATTTGTTCAGTTGCTGAATTTTTAAATTCTTTAATCTCTGCAGAGTTTGAACTTCATCCTCTAATTTCTGTTGTTCTTTGTCATCCAATTTTAGTGTGTTCAAATTCAAAGTTTTACAGGTTCTAAGAACTTCATCCAAGGCTGACCCTTCCAGGATGGGCTTGCCTGATCTTTGAAGAATGCTAAAAGCTTCCAATTCTTTTTCAGGCAAAACATTCTGCTCATTCACATTCCCACAAAACCATTTCAAAAAGGCTTCGCCTTCAACAGTCTCAAACAGCCAGTCAAAATCTTCTCCATTAAGAATATCAGCTCAGGCAGCTCCCACCCGTCCCGCCCACGCCCTCTGTGCAACTGCCGAAAACACGTCCAGCAGTGCCTCACTTAATTTCTTTCTTTTTCACTTCCTTGACCCATTCATTATTCAGAAGCATGTTGTTTAGTCTCCATGTGTTCTTGTAGATAGTAGGGCTTATCCTGGTATTGATAATGAGCTTTATTTTGCTGTGGTCTGATAGAATGCCTGACATTATTTCAATCTTTTTGTATTTGTGGAGGTTTCTTCTGTGTTCCAATATGTGGTCGATTTTGGAGAATGTTCCATGGGGTGCTGAGTAGAAAGTGTATTCTCTGGTATTAGGGTGGAATATTCGGTAGATATCTGTGAGCTCCATTTGGTGTATTGTATCATTCAGTTCAGTTGTCTCTCTGTTTATTCTTTGTCCAGTTGACCTGTCCCAAGGGCTCAGTGGGGTACTGAAGTCCCCTACTATGATTATACTGTGGTTAATCTGTGCCTTCAGGTCCTGGAGAATTGTCTTTATAAAGTTTGGTGCACCAGAGTTTGGTGCATATATATTCATGATTGAGAAATCTTCATGGTCAATTGTTCCTTTGATAAAGATGTAATGGCCTTCTTTGTCTCTTCTGATTTATTTTACTTTGAAGTCTATTTTGTCTGATATTAACATAGCAACACCTGCTTTCTTTTTGGTATTATTTGTTTGGGATAGTTTTTTCCATCCTTTCACTTTAAGGTCATGCCAATTCTTGAAGCTAAGTTGTGTTTCTTGTAGACAGCATATAGATGGGCTCTGTTTCCTAGTCCAATCTCCCAGTCTATGCCTTTTGGTTGGGGAGGTTAGTCCATTAATATTTAAGGTTATAACTGAAAGACGTGTGTTTCTTCCTTTCACTTTATTATCCATTTGCATTTTTGCACTAGGGGTCTACTTCTGCAGTTATGCTTTTACTAATTTATCTTTCTAGGTGCCTGGGGATAGTTGCTCCTTTCTTCTGTCCTTTAAATTGCTTCAAGTATTCTCTGAAGTGTTGGTTTTCCAGACATGTATTCTTTCATCTTTTTTATGTCTTGGAAGATTTTTCTCTCTCTTTCAACTATAATAGACATTTTTGCTGGGTATAGTAACCTGGCATCTATTGTCCTTTAACACTGGGAATGCTTTGCTCCACGTTCTTCTTGCTTTCATAGTTTGCACTGAGAAGTCAGTTGTAATTCTGATGGTTTTACCCTTATATGTAAGTTGTTTTTCTTTTGTGGCTTTTAGAATTTTGTCTTTGTTTTAGGTGTCTAGCATTTTATCTATTATATGGTGTGAAGAGTTTATTTTCTGATCTTGTCTGTTTGGAGTTCTGTGTCCTTCTTTTATTTGTATTGGTTTGTCTTTTTTTAGTTTGGGGAAATTTTCATCTATTATTCTGTTGAAGGTCTGCTCAATACTAGTTCCTTGGGATTCTTCTCCTTCCTCTCTTCCTATGATGTGGAGGTTTGATCTTTTTATAGTTTCCAACAATTCCTGGTTTTTCCACTTTTGTGTATTTTTAAATTTTTCATAACCTTTACTCTAGGTTTTTATTTGTTTTCTGTTACCTTCCAGGTCTGATATTCTTTGCTTACTCCATTCTACTTCTGAGGCTTTTTCCATTCCTTTCATCTTGATTGAATGAGTGTTCGATTTCCTTTTTCAGTTCATCTTATGATTTCTTTAGTATTTCGACTTCCTTTCAAGCTTCTCAATGTCTTCCTGTAGCTCTTTGCTTCGCTGGTTGGTTTCCTTTTCTTTTTCAACCTGGGATCTTTTCATTGTTTCCACTTCTTCTGAAGTTTGTCATTCTCTCTCTCTAGGTATTACTTGAGGTTTTCATTCTTTCTCCTTAGTTCTCTGACTTATTCTTTATACTCTTTGGTTTCTTTCAATATGTCCACAGTTGTTCCTCTATGATCTATGTCCTGGGCCATCCCCAGGGGGGTCCCACTGCATAAATCTCCCTCAGGGTTGGTAGAGCTTGGTGTGGAATTATCCTGCACCTTTCCAATGTTGTCCCTTCTTTGTGTCCCTGGAATGTGGGTTTCTCTTTGCTTGTATTTCAAAGTGAATCCCAAATGCCTCTTCACTGTGTTGAAGGCTTGCTTTACTTGCTTCCCTCCTTCAGATGTCTTTATTCTTCGTTTGTTTGATTGATTGATTTGTTTTTCTTGTTGCTTATGGAGTGTTGACTTGTCTAAGTTTTAAGCTTTCTATTGGAAGTCTTACTCACTTTTCCCTTTCTGTTCTGAAAGTTCTCCAGAGAATCCACTTGGACACTCCCTTGGCAATTCCAGTTGGTGTGTGTGCAGAGTATGCCTATTTAGCCTGCTCCCTGGTACTCTGTGCTTCAGTTGGTCCTGGGAAATCCCTGATCTATGCTCAGTGCACTCAGTTTATAAACTCTTAACAGTCCCCAAGGATACGATTGTTCATTGAGCCACTATCTCTGGTCTCTCCTTTAGCTGTATTACACATTCTATAGTCCTCACATCTGCTAATTGCTAGATTAAATGGATCTCTATTGTACTACCTTAACATCCTCTCATTTCCGTTCTGCTTTAGGAATCCTCTCTACCAACCATTGAGACTTTGCACACTTTATCATTCTTTCTCCCTCCTGTTTATTCTGTTTCCGTACCTGTCATGGGTCTTTCTCTTCTTTCCTTATACATGTTTTGAATATTGTTTATTAGAGATAGGTAGATGATATAATTTTTATTTTTAAGTTTTTCCTCAGTTATTAACAATAATGTATTTAATTTATATATATATACATATAACAATCAAGTAAACACACACATATACATATATATATATATATATATATATATATATATATATATATATCTGGGTACAAAATAATCTCAAGTATATAGTGTATGTTGCTTAGCTAAGCACTCTCACAGTCACCATTGTCTAATGGTTCAAATCTTTGATTCTGAATTAAAAAAAAGGTTTTAGTTTGTATACTTATTCTTAAGCATTGCTAAATCTTGCCCAAATGCTCTAGACACCTCAGTTTTAAATCTTGAAATCAAGATGTAGTGCTCAATTACTTTTATGAGTACTAAAGATTACAAGGGAAATTTTGTGTGTTGCATGTACCTATTTTTATTTCTCCTCATATTCACTTTACACAAAGTTAACACTTTCTCATTTTTCTTAGCCTTGTAATTCCTTCACTACTTTACAGCCATTACTACCTCCACTGCCATAAAAGAGTCTGTAACAACACTATAATGGTTCCTAGGACTGCTTGTGTTGTCATTTCAATCCTACTTGAAAGCTCTCCATCTACTACTCTATTTGCCATTCTAGAGACTGAGGATAATCACTGACTTCTCACACATACCTATGTGAGTTTATGTGTGCATGTGTGTATGTGTGTGCATTTGTGCATGTGTCTGTGTGTATGTATGTGTACATATATGTATGTGTGTATGTATGTATATGTTTGCGCATATGTGGGTATGTGTGCACATGTGTGTATGTGTGCATGTGTGTATGTGTGTGCATATGTATGTCTGCACATGTATGTGTGTGTGCATATGTGTGTGTGCACACGTGTGTATATGTGTGTGCATGTGTATGTGTGTGTATGTGTACATGTGCTTGCATATGTGCTGTATGAGTTTGTGTCAGGTAAAAACCCTTGAAATTTTTTCCTGTTGATACTTTGCCTCATATCTTCCTTCCTCCGTCCTTTTTATTCTTCTCTTTCACAGACATTCATTCATCTTTCATGCTTTGGATTATTCTGAGAGATTTCTCTCTCTGTGCTTGTAGTTTCATTGTCTTCAGATACATAATCTCAGAATTGGTGATGAACCTAACTAAACTCTACCCATCAGCATATCACTTTTCCCTAAAAACCTTTTAATGGACCTGCACTGAAAACAGGATTGAGCTGAAAGTTTTCATGCCAAAATTAAAATGTTAAGCTCCAGCAATAGGAACCCGAGTTTATGTCACTCACTGCTTTCTATGTTTTTGCTCTTACTGCCTCTTTTTCAGGTAATGTTTTCCTCCAATTTGTGGATAATCCTCACTTCCTGCCAATGCTTATTTCAGGGAGCAGATTTCACAGAAACTATCCTTGATTCAATGTTTTGGTAGCCTGAGTTCCATTTTTTGACATTTTAGATTAGATGGCATATATTTATCTTCAATTAGTAAAGTTACTTTATAGCATAAACCACTGAGATGAGATTTCAATTGGTCTCTAAATGTTTGCTTTTCTCAGTGGGTGTCCACTCAGGAAACTGCTGGAAGCTTCTTCTTCCCCTCCCCATGATCCTACAGGAGTGGTGCAAACCTTCAATTGGTGCCCAACTTACTATTTTTTAGTAACAACTTTGGGATTAAATGTACACAAATGTTCTCTATATTTTTTGTACAGTATTACCTGTGACATTTCTTTTGCCTATAAGACATACAGGGCAATATAGAGACCATTTAATAGATTTACTGGACTGTTACACTTTGGTTCCTATCTGTAGTTATGTGTAATACAACTGATTTTAAACATCTATAAGTTAAAATATAAAAATTTAAAAACAAAAAGTGTATGGCGGCCAAGTACTCCCTCTGGGATACAGTCAAATAGAAAACTCTTTATTCTAAAACTTTGATAAATATTTAATATTGAAATCTTTAACTATGGGAAAAGATTAGCATGTTTCTACAGGTCAAAACATCACCAACTTTAATGCCTGAAAAATGTTCGTCTTTGGATTGTACAATATGGACCAAGAAATACCAGCAGAGAAGCTGGCCCATCTAACAATCAAGAGAAAGAAAACTTCAGACTGCCTGAGACACAGGCACCAAACATCTCCAAATTCTATTTGTAATCTGTCCTAATGAATTTTATTTTCCAGGTGCTAAGTTTTGATGAAACTTTTTTACCCCTCCTTTTGTATAGAAAAACAAAACAAATTATGATAGTAATGGAATTATTCCTTAACTACAAAACAGCCTACTGCTATGGTAACAATATCTCATGGGACACATATAGACACTGTTTAACTAATGGGCATAAAACCTGTAAAATAAAATTTTATTCAGAGCTGGACATTATTGTAAATCTTTAAAGGCTTTATAGTTAAGCAAACGTGTTAATAGAGAAAAGCCTTAATACCAGCAATGTGTCATTCTGCCAAGGAGTGTTGGCTGTGGCTAGTGGCACCCCCAAAATAAAGGCTATTTGCCTACAAATTGAGGTACACACAAGTGGGCATTAAGACCCTGCTGTTGAAGACCTGATGTGAGAACAGAAAGGACATAGAGACCACGCATGCAAGTGGACAGTAGGTCTCTGAAATGCCACAGATAATTACCAAAGGCCGCTGAAAAAAAATACTGGTCTCATTGAGTCAAGCAAGACTCATTACTACTCCACACCTGCCTGGAAGTCTTTGTAAAGCTAGTGGCCACCAAAATTATCCCAAACTTAATGGGTATTAGCCTGTTCCTTTGGGGGATAACATGGCTGGTATTAAACCTTTAGTAATTAAAAACAGTATAAAAAGGCCTTAGTACCTAGACTAACAGCCATCTAAATATTTATACCTGTGCCTACAAAGTAACTTCTCACAATAAACAGTGCCATTTAAATTACTTTACTATCCCATTGCTTGTGCTTGTTAGTAGGCCTAAAAAAGGAATTCCTAAATAAACCAACAATCCATGGAAGGAAACACCCTGGATAAACCAGAGTTCAGAGTGACACCTCAAAGAAAGTTAGACTCCTTTGCTTCTCGCTGACTCCTTTGCTTCTCACTCCCCTGATGCCCAGGGATCAGATGAAGAAGAAGAGGTGTTGAAGAATGTAAGGGCTGAGGAGATAGGGGTAATTCATGAGATCCCCCCAAATATGGACTGAACTCTTATTTGATCAACATGCTTGTGAATACAAGCTACTTCAATTGGACACTGTGGACCTTGGATTCAAAATTTGGACAGAGATACTTGCTAATTGGTTTTACATGAATGTTACTTACATTCATTGCTTGTGCTTGACAATTTGTTCACTTCATGGCTGGGTTTTTGGATATTAATTGGTCTTAGTGTAAAAAATAAAAATACCACCAGGCGTGGTGGTGCATGCCTTTAATCCTAGCACTTGGGAGGCAGAGGAAGGAGGACTGTGTGAGTTCAAGGCCAGCCTGGTCTACAGAGTGAGTTCCAGGACAGCTGGGGCTACAGGGAGACCCTGTCTCAAAAAAAAATCTCAGGTTTGACCTGCCCCCCGCCTCTCCACTGCCTGGTACTCAAGACAGGCTTTGATCAGCTGGTTATTCAAAGCTCAGGTTCCTTTGTGTTGTTAGTTTCTCCCACGGGCTTATCTGCATTTCAGATAAAAATAAAATTTAAGGATGAGATGTGGGAATATTCATTTAAGTGCACTAACCAATGGGCCCTCCCTGGCCATGCCCATGGGGTAAGATGCAGTGATGCAAATATTTAGGACTTGGCCCTGGGATGTGAGTCACACTGGCTATATAAGACAGCAATTTTTGGAATAAAGCTCTCTCTCTCTGTGTATTTTATTTATTTATTTATTTATTTATTTATTTATTTATTTATATGAATGTATTGTCTGCATGTAGGTTTGTGCACCCGTGGCATGCAATGGTCAGAAGAGGTCAGAAGAGGGTGTTAGATTCCCCTGGAGCTAGATTTCTCCTGGAATTGGAGTTACAGATGGTTCTCAGCCGCCATGTGGGTGCTGGGGATCGAACCTGGGTCCTCTGTAAGAGCAGTCGGCACTCCCAACCACAACCACTAGGCCGTCTTTCCAGCCCCCTCTCTCTGTATGTTGGACAACTTAACATGAGTCCATGTGCTTTG
Source organism: Rhizomys pruinosus (assembly GCA_009823505.1). Classification (NCBI taxonomy): domain Eukaryota; kingdom Metazoa; phylum Chordata; class Mammalia; order Rodentia; family Spalacidae; genus Rhizomys; species Rhizomys pruinosus. The sequence continues at coordinate 607,672 of VZQC01003927.1, read as the reverse complement.
CTGTGCATGTTTTACACATGGTTCACTCTGGGAATAAATGGGATGACACATACCAGTCCAGATACTGTCATACTTTTTTTCTAAATATTCTGCAACGTTTTCATATACTAGTTCAAGTAAAAGTTAAAGTACCTGGGCTAGGGATATACTTCCGTTGATAGCCTGCTTGCCTAGCATGTCTGAAGCCCTGTAATTCCGACAATCATGATGCAGACAGAATAGGTTCAGAAGTTCAAAGTCATCATCTTCAGCTACATAATGAGGCTCTACAAACAAGCAATCAAGCGAACAGCTCTTAAAAATTCTTTGATGGCCTCAGAGCCATTGCATGTTATTGTTTTGTAGTTCTCACTACTGTTCTCTCTTTGCTTTTCATTGTTCTAATAAACACCTGAGATAATTAACTCACAGAAATTAAAGGTTTCTTTTGATTTATACTTTTAGAAATTCTAATAGTTTGAGGTTTGTGGCAAAGTAGTATATCGAGGCAGGAATGCATAGCTAAGTAAGGCCACTCACTTCATCTTCCAAGAAGCCCGCAAGGAAGGAAATAGTTGTTGTGTCAGGCAATCTCCTTCAAGTGTATACTGCCGATGACCTCATGATTTTTTTAACTTTATTATTATTTTTTTGATGCTTTGTGTGTTTCATACATCATTTTCCAATTCAGTTCAAGCATATTTCCCCTTCCCTTCCCCATCCCACCCCACCCCATCCCAGATCATGCATTTTACAATAACTGTCCTGCATCTTTCTCTCAGTTTTTTTTTCCATTTTTTAGCCATAGGTGATAATTTATGAGTATAAGCATCCTTCATGTAAAACCAATTTGCAAGCAGTTGTGCCCAAACCCACACAGCCCCTTGGTCCCACCATCCAGCAGGGGGGGCTTGTATGTTCAATTATGTTGATCAAATGAGTGTCCAGGCTATATTGCTGTAGGTTCACCATTCACCCCAATCACAGCCCTTACATTCTACCACGCCCCCTCTTCCACAGATTTTTCCCTAGGCTTAGAAAAGGGGCACAGGTGGATGAGAAGCAAAACAGTCTACTTTCTCTGGAGCTGTTGTCTTGGACTCTGGTCACTTCTGGCTACTTTCTTTCATGGGCTGACAGTTTGTCCAGGAATACCCTTTTGATCCTACTAATGAAGCACAAGCATTTAGATATATAGGTATTTAAACAGTATTAATTGTTATCATAGGTTACTTTGGTATAGACACAGATGTTTGGATGGTATGTTAATCCATGAATTACATTTTTTTCTTTTGAATATGCCAGGGTCTTACTGTGGCTTATAACATCTCCTGACCATTAGAGGGTGCAAGCTTGTGGCATCAGCTCCTTGCCTCTAAACTGGGATACCTGCAAGAAGAGAGGCGATAAGGCCCTGCTGTCAAAGACCTGACGTTAACATGGGAAAGATATATTGAGACCACACATGCAAGTGTACAGATGGTCTCTGGAATACCAGAGAGTGTTACCAAAGGCCACTATACCAATAAAGCAAATATGTGTCTCCTTGAGTCAAGCAAGACTCCTCTGTCAGCACCAGCTACACCACACCTGCCTGGAAATACTGTGCAGCAGAGGCAGCCATGTGCCTGTATGACCTCATGATTTTTTTATCAGGCCTAGTCCTAAGGACAACTTTCAAAGAGAACCAGTTTTGAGACCTAACCTTTAAGACAATGGTGTCTGGAGGACATTTAAGATCCAAATTATGGCAATCCCAACTGAACTAATCTCCCTTCCTTCTCCCTGGTCCAACTATAGCAGTATTCTTAATGATGCTTCAACATACACGGAATCTTCCTGCCTTTTTAACTTTTAAGTTAATGTTCTCTTTATTGTAAATATTTCTGCATATAGTTCTGTGATCTAATCTTAGAATCTTTTATTTTATTTTATTTTTTTATTTTTTAAGGGTTTCTACAATATAAGAGCACAGTTGTTTTCAGATCACATTAACATTGCTCAGTTTGCCATACAATTAAGAAATTGGTGCTAGCATCCACAGATGAGGGATACATTCATTGTTTTTTGGGATGGTGTTACTTCACTCAGCACGATATCTTCTAGGTTCATCCATTTACCTGCTAATTTCATGATGTCATCTTACTTTACTGCTGCATAAAACTCCATGGTGTACATGTACCACATTTTCTCTATCCAACCCAAGTGTCAGTTGAGGAGCACTTGGGTTGGTTCAAACTCCTTGCTGTTGTGAAGAGAGCTGCAATAAACATGGCTGTGTATGTATCTCTGCTGTAAGATGAATCTTGTCAGTACATACCCAGGAGGGTGATGGCTGGGTCAGGTGGCAAGTTCATTCCAAGTCTTCCAAGGTTTCTCTACACTGATTTCCATAGTGGCAGTATGAGTTTACATTCCCACCAGCAGTGGATGAGTGTTTCCATTTCCCCACACCCCCTCCAGCACTTGGTATCATTTGTTTGCTTGATCCTAGCCAGTCTTATTGGAGTAAGTTGATATATTAAAGTGGTTTTAATTTGCATTTCCTTAATTATTAGTGACGTTGAACACTTTTTAAGATGTTTCTCAGCAATCTCTCATTCCTCACTTGTGAAGTCTCTGTTCAACTCTTTGCTCCATGTATTGAGTGGGTCATTTGTTTCCTTCTTTGTTTTTTTGAGTAGTTTATATATTCTGGAAATCAATGCTTTGTCAGATGTATCACTGGTGAAGGTGTCCTCCCACTCTGTGGGTTTCCTCTTCACTTCCTTGATTGTTTCTTTTGATGTACAGAAGCTTTTGAGTTTAATGAGGTCCCATTTGTCAATCGTTGACCTTAATATTTGTGCAGTTGCTGTCTGATGTAGGAAGTCTTTTCCTATGCCTATGTCTTGAATTCTGCTGCCCACTTTTTCTTCTATTGCCTTCAGAGTTTGAGGTTTCAAGTTGAGGTCTTTGATCCATCTGGAGTTGACTTTTTTTATTTATTTATTTATTTATTTATTTATTTTGGTCTTTTTGAGACAGGGTCTCCCTGTAGCTCTGGCTGTCCTGGAACTCACTCTGTAGACCAGGCTGGCCTCGAACTCACAGAGATTCACGTGCCTCTGCCTCCCAAGTGCTAGGATCAAAGGCGTGCACCACCCTCCTGGCACCCACTTATTTCTGTATGTGTATGAATGTACTGTCTGCATGCAAGTCTGTGCACCCATGTCGTGCAATGCCAAGGAGGTCAGAAGAGGGCCTTGGATTCCCCTGGAACTGGAGCTCTCCCGGAATTGGAGTCTCAGACGGCTCTCGGCCGCCATGTGGGTGCTGGGGATCGAACCCGGGTCCTCTGTAAGAGCGGTCAGCACTCTTAACCGCTAGGAGTTGACTTTTGTACAGGGCGAGAGGTAGGGGTTTAATTTCATTCTTCTACAAGTGGTGATCCAGTTTTGCCAACACCACTTGCTGAAGATGCTGTCTTTCCTCCATTGTGTCTTCTTGGCCCCCTTGTCAAATATGAGGTGGCTGAAATTGTATGTGCTCAAGTTTGGATCTTCGGTTGTGTTCCATTGGTCAAAGGTCTGTTTTTGAGCCAGTACCAAGCTGTTTTTATGACTATAGCCCTGTAGTATAGTTTGAAGTTAGATATAGATGTCCCCCTGTATTACTCAGTGTTGCTTTGGCTATTTGGGGTCTTTTGTTTTTCCAAATGAAATTAAGGATTTCTTTTCCAAGCCTGTGAAGAAACTCTTGGCAATTTTAATTTGGATTGCATTAAATCTGTACAAAAGTTTGGGTAGAATGAACATTTTTACTAAATTAATTTTTCCAATCCATGAGCATGGGAGGTTTTTCCATCTTCTGATGTCTTCTTCAATTTCCTTCTTCAGGGGTTTAAAATTTTGTTGTAGAGATCTTTGGTGTCTTTGGTTAGGTTTGTTCCTAGGTATTTTTATTGTTTTTGAGGCTATCCTGAATGGGAAGGTCTCCTTGAATTCCTTCTTCAGTTGCTTATTGTTGGTATAAAGAAAAGCTACTGATTTTTCTAGGTTAATTTTGTATCCTGCCACTTTACTGAAGCTGTTAATCGTTTCTAGGATTTTTCTGGTGGAGGTTTTAGCATCCCTTAAGTAAACAATCATATCATCAACAAAAAGTGATAGCTTGACTTCCTCTTTTCCAATTAGTACTCCTTTAATTTCCTTCTCTTGCCTTATTGCCCTAGCAAGTGTTTCAAGCACTATATTGAAGAGGAGTTGTGACAGGGGCAGCCTTGCTGAGTTCCAACCTTTAAAGGGAAAACTTCTGTCATTTCCCCATTTAGGATGATATTGGCTGTGGGTTTCCTCTATATGGCTTTGATTACATTGAGGAATGATCCCTCAAATCCATTTCCCTGTAGGACTTTAAGCATGAAGGGATGCTGGATTTTGTCAAAGGCTTTTTCTGCATCAATTGAGATGATCTTGTGGCTTTTGTCTTTCAGTACATTTATATGTTTGATGATATTTATTGATTTTTATACGTTGAACCATCCCTGCATCTCTGGTATGAATCCAACTTGGTCATGGTGGATGATCTTTGTGATGTGTCTGTATGAGTTTTGCAAGTATTTTGTTGAGGATTTTTGGATCTGTGTTCATTAATGAGATGGCTCTATACCTCTTCTTTTTGATCATATCTTTGCCTGGTTATGGTATTAGAGTGATACTGGCTTCATAGAAAGAATTTGGGAGTATTCCCTCTGTTTGTATCATTCTAAACAATTTGAGTAATAATGGTTGTAAGTCTTTTTGAAATGTTTTATAGAATTTTGCTGTGAAAGGGCCAGGGCTCTTTTTAGTTGCGAGTTTTCTTATTACATCTTCAATTTCTTCATATATTATGGGCTGTTTAAGCTGTCGATCTCTTCTTGGTTGATCTTTGATGATTCCCAGGATTTCAGATATTCATCCATTTCTCTTTGGTTTTCAAACTTAGTAGAGTATAGTTTTTTGAATTATTCCCATATGATTTTCTGGATCTTTTCATTGTCTGTTGTGATATTTCCCTTTTCATCACAATTATATTGATTTGGAGTTGTTCCTTCTTTCTTTTGTTTAACTGGGCTAGAGGTCTATCTATCTTGTTTATTCTCTCAAAGAACCAAATTTTGGATTCATTGATGTTTTTTGTATTGTTTTCATTTCTATTTTATTGATTTCTGCTCTGATTTTTGTTATTTCTTCCTGTCTGTTGCGTTTAGTATTCATTTGTTGCTGTCTCTTAAGCTTATTTTAATATTTATTTATTTATTTATTTATTTATTTATTTATTCGTGTGTATGAATGTACTGTCTGCATGTAGGTTTGTGCACCTGTGTCGTGCAATGCTGTGTAGGTCAGAACAGGGTGTCAGCTTCCCCTGGAACTGGAATTCTCCTGGAATTGGAGTTACAGACGGTTCTCAGCCACGATGTGGGTGCTGGGGATTGAACCTGGGTCCTCTGCAAGAGCAGTCAGTGCTCTTAACCACTAGGGCTTCTCTCCAGCCCTCTCAAGTGTTTTTAACTGTGGGGTGAGATCATTCACTTGTGCTCTTTCTGTTTTTCTAATGTAGGCACCCAGGGCTATACACTTACCTCTTAGGACTGCTTTTATAGTATCCCATAAGTTTTGTTGTGCTGTATTATTGTCATTCAATTCCAGGGATGCTTTAATTTCTTTCTTTATCTCTTCCTTGACCCATTCATTATTCAGGAGTCTGTTGTTCAGTCTCCATATGTTCTTGTAGATAGTAGGGCTTATCCTGGTGTTGATATTGAGCTTTATTGCACTGTGGTCTGATAGAAGGTATGAAATTATTTCAATCTTTTTGTATTTGTGGAATTTTCTTCTGTGTCCCAGTATATGGTTGATTTTGGAGAATGTTCCATGGGGTGCTGAATAGAAAGTGTTTTCTCCGATATTAGGGTGGAATATTTAGTAGAAGTCTGTGAGGTCCATTTGGTATATCGTATCATTCAGTTCAGATGTCTCTCTGTTTATTCTTTGTCCAGTTGACCTGTCCCAAAGGCTCAGTGGGTTATTGAAGTTCCCTACTATGAGTGTACTGGGGTCAATCTGTGCCTTCTGGTCCTGGAGAATTGTGTTTATAAAGTTTGTTTGGTGCATATATATTCATGATTGTGAAATCTTCATGGTCAATTGTTCTTTGATAAAAATGTAATGGCCTTCTTTGTCTCTTCTGATTTATTTTACTTTGAAGTCTATTTTGTCTGATATTAACATAGTAATACCTGATTTCTTTTTGTTTGGAATATTTTTTTCCATCCTTTCACTTTAAGGTGGTGCCTGTACTTGAAGGAATGTTGCATTTTTTTTCTAGACAGCATATAGATGGGTTCTGTTTCCTAATCCAATCTCCCAGTCTATGTCTTTTGATTGGGGAATTTAGTCCATTATTATTTAAGGTTATAACTTATAGATGTGTGTTGCTTCCTTTCACCTTATTATCCATTTGCGTTTTGGGTCTAAGTTTCTACTTCTGCAGTTCTGCTTTTATCAATTTCTCTTTCTAGGTGCCTGGGGATAGTTGCTCCTTTCTTCTGTCCTTTGAATTGCTTCAAGTGTTCTCTGAAGGGTTTGTTTTCCAGACATGTTTTCTTTCATCTTGTTTATGTCATGGAAGATATTTCCCTCTCCTTCAACTATAATCAACATTTTTGCTGGGTATAGTAACCTGGGTTGGCATCTATTGTCTTTTAACACTGGGAATGTTTTGCTCCACGTTGTTCTTACTTTCATAGTTTGCACTGAGAAGTCAGTTGTAATTCTGATGGTTTTCCCCTTATATGTAACTTGTTGTGTTTCTCTTGTTGCTTTCAGAATTTTGTCTTTTTTTGGGCGTCTAACATTTTAACTATGATATGGCATGGAAAGTTTCTTTTCTGATCTTGTCTGTTTGGAGATATATGTGCCTCTTGTATTTGTATTTGTTTGTCTTTTTTTAGTTTGGGGTAGTTTTCATCTATTATTCTGTTGAAGATCTGATCAATACCATTCTCTTGGGATTCTTCTCCTTCCTCTATTCTTATGATGTGGAGGTTTGATCTTTTCATAGTGTCCCACAGCTCCTGGTTGTTCCACTTTTGTGTATTTTAAAATTTTTCATAATCTTTACTTGAGGTTTTTAGTTGTTCTGAGTTATGTTCCAGGTCTTATATTCTTTGTTCTGTTTCTTCCATTCTACTTCTGATGCTTTTTCCATTCCTTTCATCTTGATTGGATGAGTGTTTGATTTCCTTTTTCATTTCATCTTATTATTTCTTTAGTATTTCCATTCCTTTTGGAGCTCCTCAAACTCTTCCTGTATTTCTTTGCTTTGCTGGTTGGTTTCCTTTTCTTTTTCAACATAGGAACTTTTCAGTGTTTCCACTTCCTTCCTGAGTTTGTCATTCTCTGTCTCTAGGTCCTTCTTGAGTTTTTCATTCTCTCTCCTTATTTCTCTGACTTATTCTTTAGAGTCTTTGATTTATTTGAGCATGTCCACAATTGTTCCTCTAAGATCTGTGTCCTGGGCCATCCCCAGGGGCATCCCATGGTAGGAATCTCCCACAGGGTTGGTAGAGCTTGGCGTAGAATTATCCTGCACCTTTCCCATGCTGTCCCTTCTTCGTGTCCCTGACATGTGGGTTTCTCTTTGCTTGTATTCCAATGCGAATCCCAAATGCCTCTTCATTGTGTTGAAGTCTTGCTTTGCTTGCCTCCTTCAGATGTTTTCATTGTTTGTCTGATTGATTTGTTTTTCTTCTTGCTTATGGAGTGTTGACCTGTCTAAGTTTTAGGCTTTCTATTGGACTTCTAACTCACTCTTCCCTTTCTGTTCTGAAGGTTCTCCAAAGAATCCACCTGGACACTCCCTCATCAATTCCAGTTGAAGAGGGTGGTGGTGTTATGCCTACTCTGTGCTTCAGGTAGTCCTGGGAAATTACTGATCTAAGCTCTGTTCACTCAAGTCTCACAGTGTCAACAGTCCCACCTTTTATACCAGCTAGCAAGATGATTCCACCCCACAGCCACACAGATTGAATCAAACCAATGAGAGAATTATCCAACGGGCCAGATAGGATTAACCAACAATCCACCTGGCTGCAGCACCCAGCTCCTACCTGTGCTTCAGGTGGTCCTAGGGACTCTCTGATCTAAGCTCTGTGTACTCCAGAACCTTTTAGATATCTACTCACAGGGCACTTTATCAATGAAATCTATCCTAATTCTCCCCTTTTGAATAGCCACCACACCCTACCTCTTGTAGTTCCTTTGTCATTCCTGTTCCTCATAACTAAATTTATTGTCTTCTTAGTATCAATTAACACTATTTTACAATGTATGTATTTGCTCGCAGATTTATTGTTTTTTTTTTTTTTTTATAAATTTATTGTATGACTGTGCTTCCAAGTAGCAAAATTCCAAAAGGGAGGAAACTGGTATACTGTCGGGTCTTTGAGAACTGTAAAAGCACCTGGAAAACAGCAGAACCTCAAAAATGTAAGTGTTAACTGGGAAAAAAATGATCAGTATGGGTACTTTGATCTTCCCTCCTTGAGCTGGCTGGCAGTTCTACTGAACTGTAAGGTTCAATGTTTTCTACTGCCTGCAGGCAGACAGTCTCTAAGCTTATTTCCTGGCAAGGAGAGGGGAGGAGGATTGTGAGAGATTACTCTTGGGTAAAGAAAGACAAAGAAAGACAGGCAGACATGAACTCAGAAAGCCCGGGAGAATAGACTCATGTTTAATGTTGCTACTCAAGGCTTTTATACTAACCCAGGCATGGGCCAGGACAGGTACACACAATAGGGGGCTGGGGCAGGTAACTGAGATAAGGGAACCTCAGGCTATAATCCAGATCAAAGTTATTTCCTGAGAGATCAAAGGACAACCCAGACTTTCACAGGTCTGTGAAAATAATAGCGGGGTGGGGTGGGGGTCAAGGCTTTTGGCTGTCAGGTAACTGCTTTTAAGTGCTTCTGTCAAAAAAATACCTACACTTACATATTCAAATTTCCTACCCTACTGTGAGCTCCTTGAAGATAATAATTAGAGATCATAATTTACCTCTAGCATCTACATGTTGTGCATGGTAGGCACAATATAAATATGTATTAAATCAATTAATTAGACTGTATTGCTTAAACTCTCCTCTGCTCCTGTGCCTCTGATTCAGCAGCATGCTCAAAGAGGAATTTCACTGGACTGTTCTCATTGTTTGTCCCTAAATTATGTTCTCACACTGGATCAGGTGATGTAACCTGTGGTGGATGCTCAGAATAGATACATGGAATTGAAACTCCCAGAAGCAATAGAACTTCCAACATGCAGTGTTTGTATATAATTAGTTTGTTGTCTCACTGTTCTCATATTTTGTGACCACGAGAGTAAAATACATTAAAAACCTATGGTTTCATGGAGGTGTATTCTGATAGAAAAAGCAAGAAAATGAAATATCAGTCTAATAAGTCCATATTAATCTAATAGCAAGGCGTATCATTGAACATAAGTAAATCCAGACAAATAAGCATTGTGAATGCTACTGCTATTCTGCCTTTCCTTAATAAAGAGAGCACTGCAGCCACTCTGATTACAGCCACTACAACTGACTACTTGTGACCACGGTCTCTACTGCTGCCAATGGCTTTGGAAATAAGTTTGGAACCATTATTCTTGTTTCAGCTGCCACTGTGGCCAGTAGTTTTATTTTTAATTTTTATGTGTGTGTGTTTGTGTGGTTTGTGTGTGTGTGCTTGTGTGTGTGTGTGTGTGTGTGTGTGTGTGTGTGTATGTGCATGATAGGTATGTGGGAGTGCTCTGCAAAGGGCAGAACAGAGAGATGAATTCCCTGGACCTTGGTTTACAAGCAATTGTGAACTGCCCACTCTGGGTCCTTGGAACCCAACTTGGGTCCTTTGGAAGAGCAAGAGCCCTTTTAACAGTTGAGACATTTCTCCATTCCCCACTATTTATATTCCTACTGTTAGTAACTCTCAGTGAGCCTTTAATATGCTTTTGGCTACATACTACTGTATTTTCTGTAACATATACTTTTAAAATTAACAAATAAAGCTGGGCATGGTGGCACATGCTTTTAATTCCAGCACGTGGGAAGAAGAGGCAGGTGGATCTCTTTGTGTTCAAAGCCAGCCTGTTCTACATAGCAAGCTCCAGGCCAGCTAAGACTAAAGAGAGACCCTGTCTCAAAAAGACTAAATAAAAAAACAACAATTGACTTGCCTGCTACCATCATTCCTATGTTTCAAAATGAATAAAAAAAGAAAAGTTCAGAGACATAGTAATAAAAGAAGCTTACAGACATAATAGCTTATAGAACAGACTCAAATTAAACTCTCTAGGAATTGAGGTCCATGAGCACTATGTCCTGCTGCCTCTCACAATACTTTTCATAGTCTGTTGAATCAGGCCCAGCCAGTGCATGTGTGCAAACTTTCCTGATTTTGTAAAATGTACTAAATTTTTTCAGGGAAATGACCAGTTTGCATGACTTTAAACTACTTCATAATAAATCACATATTTCTTTAAAATGTTCTAACACAAATCAATGTACATAAAAAAACACTTAAATGTTAAATTGTGTTTAAATACACAATAAAGTAGTGTTACCCATAAGCACAATAATGTTGAATAGATATAATTCCATTTCCTGTGTGACTAAGAACTTTATCACCATTGGACAGCCCCTATTTAAAATCCCTCCAGAACCAACCAACCACCATTTTTGTTGTTGTTTTTCACATAGATGTGACTTTGACTACCTCAGGTATCTTGCATAAGCGCAGCTGAGTGACATTTGTACTTCAGTGCCTGACTTATTTCCCAAGGTTCATTCATATTTTCACTATAACAAGATGCAATATCTATTGCAGAATATCTCACAATATGCAAACACACATACAAACATGTATCATATGTTTTCCTTATTTATTGATTGATTGATATTTAAGAAGTAATGCTATGATGAATGTGGGAGTTAATTGTTTGGATCACTGTCTAGAAAGTAGAATAGCTACACCTTCCTGTAGAGCTTTAATTTTTTGGAAGAGCTGATGTATTGTTTTTCTGTTGCAGTGGGGTTCCTGTTTACACTACTGATTATGCACAACAGATCCACTGTCTCCCTGTCCTCATTGGCATTTGTTATGTCATGCTTCTTTCCTCTTTTAAAAAGGAAAACCTATCAGAATTACAGTTGACTTTTCAATGCAAATGATGAAAGCCAGAAGACCTTGGACCAAAGTATTTCCAGTACTAAATGACTACAGATGCCAACCCAGGTTATTCTACCCAGCAAAAATATCAATTATAATAGAAGGAGAAAGGAAAATATTCCATGTTATAAACAAGATGAAAGAATACATGTCTAGAAAATCAACCCTTCAGAAAATATTCAAGGCACTTCAGAGGACAGAAGAAAGGAGCAGCTATCCCCAAGGGGAGAGAGAGAGAGAGAGAGAGAGAGAGAGAGAGAGAGAGAGAGGAATTAATGAAGGTATAAACCCATAAATACAAACATAAACCAAAAATGCAAACAAAAAGTAAACTGAAGGGAAAAAGTATACATCTCTTGGTGTTAACCCTAAATATTAATGGTCTAAACTCCTCAATGAAGAGACACAGACTAGGATAATGGATTACAAAATCGAATCCATCTTTCTTCTGTCTACAAGAAACTCACCTCAACTTAGAGGACAGGCACCATCTTAAGCTGAAAGTATGGAAAAAATATTTCAAGAAAATGGTACAAAAAAGCAAGCAGGAGTTGCTATTTTAATGTCAGACAAAATAGATTTCAAAGTAAAACTAATCAGAAGGGATGAAGAGGGTCACTACATCCTCATGAAAGGATCAATCAACCATGAACATCTCACAGTCATAAATATATATGCACCAAACACTGGTGCACCAAACTTCATAAATACAGTCCTGAAGGACTTCAAGGCACAGTACAATCCCAGCACACTAGTAGTGGGAGACTTCGATACCTGACTGAGCCCATTGGACAGGTCAACTGGACAAAGACTAAACAGAGAGAAATCTGAACTGAACAATATGATACACCAAATGGACCTAACAGGCATCTAAAAATTTTTCCACATCAAAGAATGTACTTTCTATTCAGCACCCTGTAGAACAGACTCCAAAACTGACCACATACTGGGACACAGAGCAAACCTCAGAAAATAAAAAAAAATAAAACAATTTCATTCATCTTATCATACCACAGTGCAATTAAGCTTAATATCAACACCAGAAAGAGCTGTACTGTCTACAAGAACACATAGAGCCTAAACAACACACTACTGAATCAGGAATTGGTCTGTGCCAGATAGCTTTAGTGTCAAATTGACACACATGGGTTAAGGGAGCCTCAATTGGGGAATTGGCTTCATTGGACTGGCCTGTGGGCACATCTGTGGAGTATTGTCTTGATTATTGAGCAATGTAGGAGTGCCCAGCGCACTATGGGTGGTACCACCCTGGGCAGGTTGTTGTGTACCATATAAGAGGGCAGGCTGTTAATGACTTAACATTGCAACATTCCCTTCAGTTTACTTTTTGTTTGCATTTTTGGTTTATGTTTGTATTTATGGGTTTATACCTTCATTAATTCCTCTCTCTCTCTCTCTCTCTCTCTCTCTCTCTCTCTCTCTCTCCCCTTGGGGATAGCTGCTCCTTTCTTCTGTCCTCTGAAGTGCCTTGAATATTTTCTGAAGGGTTGATTTTCTAGACATGTATTCTTTCATCTTGTTTATAACAGTAAACAGCATGCCTCCTGCCTCCAGGTTCCTGTCCTGAGTTCCTGCCTTGGTTTCCCTAAGTGATGAACTGTTACCCAGGAGATGTACGCTGAATAAATCCTTGCCGGGCATGGTGGTGCACGCCTTTAATCCTAGCACTTGGGAGGCAGAGACAAGCGGATCTTTGTGAGTTCAAGGCCAGCCTGTTCTACATGGTGAGTTCCAGGACAGCTGGGGCTACAGGGAGACCCTGTCTCGAAAAGACCCCCCAAAAAATAGCTGAATAAACCCTTTCCTCCTCAAGTTGGTTTCAGTCAGAGTGTTTTGTCACAGTAATGGAAGACAAACTAGAACAAAAATTGGTACCAGAGAGTGGGCTATTGCTGTGACAGACCTGACCTTGGTGTTTAGGGGAAGGATTGTGGAAGTGTTTGGAACTTTAGGCTAGAAAAATCATTGAATGCCTAAAGATTGTGGCTGTAGAACTTGGAAGTTTTGCTGAAAGAGTGGTAGATGATGGAGGCCTGGCTTGTGAAGTTTCAAAGGGAAGCAGAGATCATCAGGACTGTTTAATCTGTGGGTTCTTGTCAGCTGGGGCTGAAGAATCGGCTGTAAGTAACAAGAGACCAGAACCTGAAGTGAACTCTTTGCTTTACTGGGACAACTGATGCTGGTTAGCTGGGGCTGAAAAAATCAGCTGTAAATAACAAGAGACCAGCATCACTGTGGTGAAATCTTCTGGGAAAAATTTCTTCAGGGTCAGCACACAGAAGCTATGTTCCAGAAGGGGCCCAAGCCTCCATGTCAAGCCAGAAGCAGGACTTGGTAATGTGTAAGAGTCTCCTATATGGTTCCTGTGTTGAAATTTGAAGGGATCAAAGAGAGCAGCAGAGGCTTGGCACTGTGAGAAGTCAGGAAAGAACATTGGTGGAAGTGCCCCTCGGTTGCAGTGAAGACCCCAGGATTGCAGGGGTCATGGAGAGAAGCTGAGGCTTTGTAACAGGAGAGGTCAGAAGAGACCATTGGTGAAGGTGCTGCCTCAGTTTCAGTGGAGACCCCAGCTCTTTGGAGATGCCAGGACCATGGGATGACCACCAAGAGCAGCAGCAGGTGTGGAATGGAGTCAGTCTGGGCCTGTGAGATGAGCTGTGTGTGCTGTGGATGGCAGAGTCAGAGAAGGGGAGCTGCTGAAACCCTTTGGAGCCCAGAAGGTCATGAGCGAATCCCAGGGGTCCAGCCTTGAGCTACTTTGCTGGACTTAGGTTTTGTTTGAGAGTGCCTGATTCTTCCCTTTGAAATAAGACAGTACTTGTTTTGGATTTTACAGCAGCCCACAGTTAAGATACTTTTAACAGACTGAACTTTTAAGTGTTTGTACATTTTAAGGACTGGGGGGCTTTTAATGTTGTACTGTCTTAGGTTGTGATTAATGTTAACATCATATTTTGGGGACAAGACCTGGAAAGGTGGTGGTTTAATGGTGATGTGTTTTGTGTGTCAAGTTGACAAGGGGTCAATTGTGCTGGATAGGTTTAGTGTCAACTTGACACACCTGGGTTGGGGGGGCCTCAACTGGGGAATTGGCTTCATTGGAATGGCCTGTGGGCACATCTGTGGAGTATTGTCTTGAGTGTTGAGCAATGTAGGAGTGGCCAGCCCACTATGGGTGGTACTACCTGGGCAGTTTGTTGTGTACTAGTGGGCAGTACAACCTGGGCAGGTTGTTGTGTACCATATAAGAGGGCAGGCTGTGCACAGGCCAGGGGAGCAAGCCAGTAAACAGCATTCCTCCATGGCCTGTGCTTCAGCTCCTGCCTCTGGGTTCCTGCCCTGAGTTCCTGCCTTGGGCTCCCTAAGTGATGAACTGTGACCCAGGAGATGTAAGCTGTACAAACCCTTTCCTCCCCAAGTTGGTGTCAGTCAGAGTGTTTTGTCACAGCAATGGAAGACAAACTAGAACAGGGTCTAAATGAAAGTGATGATACAACACAGCAATACCTATGGGACAACTTAAAAGCAGTCATGAGAGGGAAATTCATAGCCTTAAGTGCCTACACTAACAAAAAAGAAAGAGCACAAATAAATGACTTAACATTGCAACTAAAAAACACTTGAGAGGCAGCAACAAATGAATCTTAAACCCAGCAGACAGGAAGAAATAACAAAAATCAGAGCAGAAATCAATGAAATAGAAACAAAGAAAACTATGAAAAAAATCAACAAATCCAAAAGCTGGTTCTTTGAAAGGATAAACAAGATAGATAGACCTCTAGCCCAGTTGACAAAAGGAAGGAAAGAGCAACTCCAAATCAACCAAATTAGAGATGAAAAGGGAAAACATCACAACAGATAGTGAAAAGATTCAGACAGTCTATGGAAATAGTTAAAAATAAAACTATGGAATTTGAAAACCTAAGTGAAATGGATGAATACCTGACATCATGGAATTCACCAAGACAATCAGGAAGAAATTGACAGCTTAAATAGACCCATAATAAAGGAGGAAATTGAAACTGTAGTAAAAAACCTCCCAACTAAAAAAAGCCCATGTCCAGATGGATTCATGGCAGAATTCTATAAGACATTTAAAGACTTACAGTCACTAATACTTTAATTATTCAAGAGGCTAGAAACAGAAGGAAATCTCCCAATTTCCTTCTATGAAACCAATATCACTATAATATCACTCTAATACCAAAACCAGGCAAAGATACAACCAAAAAAGGAAACTATAGACCCATTTCATTAATGAACATAGATACAAAAATTCTTAACAAAATACTTGCAAACCACATACAGGCACATATCAAAAAGATCATCCACCATGACCAAACTGAATTCATACCAGAGATGCAGGAATGGTTCAACATATATAAATCAATCAAATCATAAAGCACATAAATAGACTGAAAGACACAAACCACACAGTCATTTCAATCTATTCGGAAAAGGTCTTCAACAAAATTCAGTATACCTTCGTGTTTAAAGTACTAGAGGGAATTGGACTAGAGAGAACATTCTTCAACACAATTAAAGCCATATACAACACACCCACAGCCAGCATTATCTTAAATGGGGAAAGAATAGAAGTGTGCCCCTTAAAGTCAGGAACCCAGCAAGGCTTCCCCCTATCCCCACTCCTTTTCAATATAATGCTTGAAATGCTCATGAGAGCAATAAAACAAGAAAACAAAATTAAAGGAGGACTAATCGGAAAAGAGGAAGTCAACCTATCTCTTTTTGCAGATGACATGATAGTTTATGTAAGGGATGCCAAAAACTCTACTAGAAAACTCCTAGAAACCATCAACAGGTTCAGTAAAGTGACAGGATACAAAATTAACTTAGAAAAATCGGTAGCCTTTCTTTATGCCAATAACAAGCAATTGGAGAAGGAATCCAAGGAGAGTTTCCCACTCACAATAACCTCCAAAAATAAATTTTCTAGGAACAAAATTGACCAAACACACCAAAAATCTCTCCAATGAAAATTTTACATCCCTCAAGAAGGAGGTTGAGGAAGATACTAGAAGATGTAAGAACTTCCCATGCTCATGGATTGGAAGAATCAATATGGTAAAAATGACCATCCTGTCCAAAGTAATATACAGATTCAATGCAATCCCAATTAGAATAACCACAAGCTTCTTCACAGTCTTAAGAAAAAAAATTCCTTAAGTTCATATGGAGAAACAAAAGACCGTGTACAGCCAAAGCAATGCTGGGCAAAAAGAACAAAATAGGGGGGATTACCATTCCAGACTTCAAACTATATTACAGAGATATAGTCATAAAACAGCCTGGTATTGGCACAAAAACAGACTCATAGATTAATGGAACAAAGTTGAAGATCCAAACCTGAGCACATCCAATTTCAGTCACCTCATATTTGACCAAGAGGACAAAAAGACTCAATGGAGGAAAGACAGCATCTTCAGTAAATGGTGTTGGCATAAATGGTGCTGGATCACCACTTGTAGAAGAAGAAAACTAAACCCCTACCTCTTACCATGTACAGAAATCAACTCCGAATGGATCAAAGACCTCAATGTGAAACCCAAAAACTCTGAAAATGATAGAAGGAAACATTGGTAGTAACCTACAAGACATAGGTGTTAGAAAAGACTTTCTAAATCAGACAGCAGCTGCACAAAAAATGTCAACAATTGACAAATGGGACCCTATTAAGCTCAAGAGCTTCTGTACAGTGAAAGAAACAATCAAAGAATGAAGAGAAAACTCAAAGTGGGAGGAAATTTTCACCAGTGATACGTCTGATAGAGCATTAACATCCAAGTGTATAAACTACTCAAAAAACAAAGGAGGAAGGAAACAAATGACCCACTCAAAGGATGGAGTAAAGAGCTGAGCAGAGACTTCAGAAATGAAGAAGATGGCTGACAAACATCTTTAAAAGTTTTCAATATCACTAATAATTAAGGAAATGCAAATTAAAACCACCTTAAGATTTCATCTTATTCCAGTAAGACTAGCTATAATCCAGAAAACAAAAAATACCAAATGGTGGAGAGGTTTTGGAGAAAAAGGAACACTCATCCACTGCTGATGGGAATGCAACCCCTATGGAAATCAGTGTGGGGAACTCTTATGAAACTGAAAATGAGCCTATCACCAGACTCAGTCATACTACTCCTGGGTATATACCCACAATACTAATTCTATTGCAGAGATACATGCACATCTATGTTATTTCAGCTCTTTTCACAACAGCAAAGAGCTGAAAGCAACCCAAGTGTCCCTCAACCAACGAGTGGATAGAGAAAATGTGGTACATCTACACAATGGAGTTCTAGGCTGTGGTTAAGAAAGATGACATCATGAACTTTGCAGGTAAATGGATGGAATTTGAAATCATTGTGCTGAGTGAAGTATCACAGTCCCAGAAAAATAAATAATGAATGGCATCCCTCATTTGTGGATACTAGCACCAAATCCCTAGTTGAAAGGCAAGCTTGACTCAGGGAGACCCATGCTTGCCTTTCAACTAGGGATTTGAATCAGTCTCCAGTAGTTCTCAGCCCAGGGCCGTCCCCCACTCATTTCTCTTCCTCCATTCTGAGATCTTGTCTGAGTTAGCGTGGGTCCTGTGCCTGATGCCAACATTGCAACAGGTACACATGTGCAAGGTTCCAGTAGCCTGAAACATTCTGCTTCTCCATGTTTATGCACCAGCCCTGACTGTAACAGTCCTTTTATCCCCTCTTCTGCAATGATCCCTAAGCAGTGGGTGGGTGAGGTTTAATATAGGAGTGCCAGGGATGCACACTCTGGAGGCTCTCATTCTTTGAAACTTGACCAGTTGTGGTTTTCCATGTGCACTGAACTCTATTGTGTAAGGAAGCTTCACTGGTGAAGAATTGAGGGATACATTTATTTTCTCTCTGCCCCTCATTCTGTTATATTCCATGACTATTAGGTATGGAGGTTCAACTATAGATTTGTCTCCTAGGATTGGGCATTTTTCAGATGTATATTTTCTGTATCTGACCAGTTGTGGGATTCTGCAGTAGCCTCCATCTATTGCAAAAAGAAACTTCTTTGATTAGTGGTGTATGGCATGCTTGTCTGTAAGTGTGATTCCATATTAAGTGTATGGTAAGAAGTTTAATTTTTCTAGGAATCACAAAAGATCCCAGATAGCCAAAACAACGTTGAACAAAAAGAACAATGCATGGGGCAACACCATACCCACATCCCAGGTTGTGTTACAGAGCTGTAGCTATAAAAACCTGTTACAAGCCAGGCGTGGTGGCATGCACATTTAATCCTGGCACTTGGGAGGCAGAAGCAGGTGGATCTTAGTGAGTTCAAGGCCAGCCTGGTCTACAGAGCAAGTTCTAGGCCAGCTGGGGCTACAGGGAGACCCTGTCTCCAAAAGACCAAAAAAAGAAAAGTGCTGGGTGCTCTTGTAGAAGAATAAAATGGAGTTCTCTGCAGAGGTAAAGAAAGATGACATTGTGAACTTTGCAGGCAAATGGATGGAACTAGAAGATATGTTAAGTGAAGTAACACAGTCCCAGAAAAACAAATGACGAATGATATTTTTCATCTGTGGATGCTAACACTAAGTACCTAGTTGTAAGGCAAACTGAGCAATGTTAATTTTATATTCTTCATGATCTGTAAACAACTGTGCTCTCATATTGTGAATTCCTTAACAGGTTCTAGAGTTAACCTACCATTTATTTTCAGACATTGGGATTTTGGTATTTGGGTGGAGGGTGTATATATATTTTAGAGTAATATAAAATTAAAATGGAGTCGGGCTTGTTGGCACACGCCTTTAATCCTAGCACTTGGTAGGTAGAGGCAGGTGGATCTCTGTGAGTTCAAGACCAGCCTGGTCTACAGAGTGAGTTCCAGGACATCTGGCACTACAGGGAGACCCTGTCTGGAAAAGACAAAAAAATTAAAATGGAAAAATGTGAAAAAAAGAATTTTTTTTCAAAATTAGTGGGGATAATGATGCTGTTTCATATTGGTACAAATCCTTCAGAATATCAAGTTTAACAAACCTGCTGGTGGCTTTCCTTATACCTCTGTTTCACCTGTACATTCAAGAAAAAAATGAAATAAGGTAATTTTGCTCAGGAAAAGCTGGGTTCTACTTCCTTGAACCAGTATACAGTCTAAAGGAAGACAGTCTGAAAGGGTATGGCAAACCCCTTCAGCTAGGTTCCTGCTTATAAGTATGTGATACATCTCCTGTATTCTGGAAAACTATAAATCTGGATTTAGGGATCTGGGAAACAAGAGAGGCTGCTCTGATTGTGGTGGCAGTTGCAAAAACAGAGGAGGAAGAATTATGTCTCCTTCCTCTAGGATGCAATTTTGCCTTGCAGTTAAATAAAAAGCATTGGTAGAGGGACTACAGAGATGGCTTAGCTGTTAAGAACACTGGATGCTCTTGAAGAGGACCTGGGTTCAATTCCCAGTACCCACATGATGGCCTACAACCATCTATACCTCCAGTTTGGGGCATCCAACACCCTCTTTTGACCTCCTAGGGCACTGCACAACACAGATGAATGCAGGGAATACATTCGTACATAGAAAATAATAAAATAATAAATAAATAAGGACACACAATGGAAGAAAGATAGCATCATCAACAAATGGTAATGGAAGAACTGGATCTCTACCTGTAGAAGAATGAAATCGGATCCTTATCTTACTCCCTGCATAAAAGTCAACTCCAAGTGGATCAAAAACTTTCAATATAAAAATCTGAAACTCTGACTGCTAGAAGAATACAAAAGCAGTACCTTCCAAGGTGTTGGGGTAGGAAAGGACTATCTTAATTGTACATCAGTAGTTCAGGCATTAAGGTCAACATCCAATAAGTGGGACTTCATTAAGCTACAAAGCTTCTGCCCAACAAAAGATATTTTTCTTTAAGCCTGAATAGTATTTCACCATTCTTTCACTTTTATTTTTTGAGAAGGGTTTCATTATGTATCAGAAGCTGGTCTCAAACTCATACTGAGTACAGATCATGTCTTTCTTAGATTTTCTTTATCGATTTATCTGTTGATGAACCTGGAGGGTGGTTCTCTGTCTTAGTTACTATGGAAGGTGGTAGTACAGACATCTGTTCTCCACACTGATTTCAGTTTTGTTGTACAGGTAACCTGAAGTGGAGATATTGAATCACACAGTAGGTCCCATTTTATTATTTTGGGGTAAAGTTCCATACATTCTCAGCAGTAATGTATAAGACTTCCCTTTTCTACTTCCTAACACTTAATGTCTTTTATCTTTTTGAGGAAAGTCATTGGAACAGGTATAAGGCCATATTTCACTTTAGTTTGCATTTTTGTCTCTTTTCAAAAAATAACAGATCAATTTGTGTCTCATATTGTAGTTGTGTTGTTTCTTTTTATTACTGTTTTTCTTGAGATCCTATATTTATTCCTGTTTAAACATGTGAATATGGACATGTGATTTTTTGGACACTATCACCATATAATACAAGTTACTCTCTAATTACTTTTTATTCTAGGTGAATATAGATTTAACTAATTTTAAAATTTCTACCTAATATTCCCTTTCACAAACATTTCACTGTTTAATTATTTCTCCAATCATAATATTTTCATTTATGTACTTATTTCAAAGAAGTATGTATCAAAACAATGTTAAAAAGACCTGTGAAAAGCCAGGCGTGGTGGTGCACGCCTTTAATCCTAGCACTTGGGAGGCAGAGGCAGGAGGATCTTTGTAAGTTCAAGGACAAACTGGTCTACAGAGTGAGTTCCAGGACAGCTGGGGCTATAGGGAGACCCTGTCTCCAAAAAAAAAGAACTGTGAAAATCAAATACAAATTTAATTATGAATGTCGACCCCTGAAATAGCAGCTTCATTTACTTCCTGTACACTAATATTTTAAGATTATATTAAATAAAGCATTTAATATGATTTTATTGTGACATGAAGGAAATTACCAGATCATATATTCTGTGTACTGTGTCTCCCAAGACAAAATTTTTTAAAAGCTTGAAGAAATGAATTATTCACCAAAGACTGATGACATATTAAATGCTATATCCTCCCAAATGATAATAATAAATTTGGGGCAAATTGGTTTAAAGAAAGTATTGGTTAGAACTCTAGAATAAAGCTTAGCCACACTAACTGCATAATGAGTTTGAGTCGGTATGTCAATAACTAAACACTTCTGTACTCAGAAGAATTTCTACTTTTGGTGTCAGAATGGGACAGGGAATCTTTACCTAGGCCAGTTAATCAGGGCAGGTAAAACGGGCTTTGTACTGATGGGCATCTCAGAGATAACCAGCACCAAATAAGATCCACTAAAGAAAGCATGATAGTTTGGATAGAAAAACACTGAGGCTGACTGAGCATTAGTCTTTTACTTTGAATCTTGTTTTTTTCTTTTTTTTTTTTAACATTTTTTTAAAATTTTTTAATTAATTTTATTTATTTCCGTATGTGTATGAATGTACTGTCGGCATGCAGGTCTGTGCACCCGTGTCGTGCAATGCCACGGAGGTCAGAAGAGGGTCTCAGATTCCCCTGGAACTGGAGTTCTCCTGGAATTGGAGTTTCAGACGGTTCTCGGCCGCCATGTGGGTGCTGGGGATCGAACCCGGGTCCTCTGTAAGAGCGGTCGGCGCTCTTAACCGCTAGGCCATCTCTCCAGCCCCATTGTTTTTTTCTTTGTTTTGAATTTCCTTTTTCTCCCTATCTTGTCCGCTCTCTTCTCATGCTTAATTTTATATTTTCAATTTCTTTTCTTCTTTCTTTGCTGCTTTTGTTTCCTTTATTCTAGGAAAAATCCCATGCCTGCCTGCATCTCCCTATTTCTGATATTCTGCAGTGTCCAAGAATGCTCAGTTCTAATGGTGAGATCAATGAAATTAACAATCTGGCATTTCTGGGAATGTTCGCTTTGAGTGTGGCCTGCGCACATCTTCTGCAGTTGTTTTTTTTTTTTTTTTTCCCCTTTCTTTCAAAGCTCAGTCTGGGAGCATACAAGTGCAACCTTAGCATTTCCTTGGTAAAAAAAATAAAATAAAAATAAAAATAAAAAGATTGTATTAATGTTGGCCTTGGTGGTACAATCCTTTAATCTCAGCATATATTAGCATGGGGCAGGAGGATTACTGAGTTCCAGGTCATCTTGGGCTAAAGTGTAATCTTGTCACAAAAACTATCTCCCTAAAAGGGAAGAAAGAATTTCCATTCATGACACCCATCCACAGATTAAAGTTATTTTCTTTTACACTGCATAAAAGTCCACAAACTGTTTGGTCATGAGTCTGTTGCTGTTTATAAAATGCTGTTGGAGGCAATGATGGAAAGCATTTCAAATCAAATCATGAAGTGGCTCAAATAAAATAGCAGCTGTTTTTGAGATGTTTCACAATGCTATGTAAATAAAACTGTGCTAGCAGCTGGAAGAACAAAATGGTCTTTGATAACATTCTAATTATTTATTGTGACTGCTTCGATGCAACGTTTATATGAACATGCTATATTTTTAAAAGTCAGAAAGAAATTAGTAAACAAAAGAATTGCACTTCTGATCAATTTCTATGCTTGGAGATTATCATGATCAGTCAGCTGGCAAATACTTTTGCATATCCTTTCAATTCCTCATTCCTAGATTCTCTTGTGGATGTGCACAGGTTACTGAGATATATAAAATAACAAAATGTAGAGAAAATGCCATTGTTTATCTTAGTAGAAATAAAGTTAATAGAAAAAAACAACTAAAATTTAAAGCATATGAATTATGAAATTACACTCCAATTCTCACTAAGTTTTATAAATTCATAAAGGATTTTCTTCTATCGAGCATTGTCCCTATGTTGTGTAGTTCTGGTAAATATTCTTTAATATGGGGGAATCAAAAATTTTCTTTCTTGCAATGGAAAAAAATGTGCTCAATCATTTAGTTTCCAATGAAGAATAATCTTTAAATTTAAGTATAGTAATGTAATCTCAAAACTTTTATCCCTTGCATAAGGAAAATGTACTTAAAGGTGGTAATGGTTGAAAGAAGGTATGTGTAGCTATAGATGGATTGGGCTAGCATACTCCTAATACTTCTGTAATCCTACTGGTGCATGAAACTGGAGATGAAAGGTTTTTAAGATCATCATTCCTCTGTAACACAGTTCAAAATCTGGTATAGTAATCCCCCCAGCATTGGTCTTTATGCTAAGGGTTGCTTTGGCTATCCGGGGTCTTTTTGTTTCCATATGAATTTTAGGATATATTTTTCAATTCTGTGAAGAATGTCATGGAGATTTTTATTGGCATTGCATTGAATCCATTGAATCTATTAATGGCTCTTGGTAGGATGGTCATTTTCACAATATTAGTTCTTCCAATCCATGAGCATGGGAGATCCTTCCATATATTCTGGTGTCTTCTTCAATCTCTTTAACATTTTTTTTATTTTTTATTTTTTTAAGGGATTCTACAATACAATGACACAGTTGTTTGCAGACAGTATTGATGTCACTCATTATGTCATACAATAAGGTAATTGGTGCATTTTGCAAGTATCTATGTCCAAATTTTGAACAACCCAAGGTTCCCATAGACCAGTTGGAGAAGCTTGTATGCACAGACAGGTTGATCAATCAGGAGTCCAGACTATATTCCTGTAGTCTCATGATTCACCCCTATCTCTCCACAGCCCTTACAATCTACCAGGCCTCCTCTTCCACAGTTTGTTCCCTGGGCTTTGGGAAAGGGGCACAAGTGGGTGAGAAGAAAACAGTCTAATTTCTTTGGAGTTGTCATTTTGGACTCCAGTCTGTTTAGGTTGTTTCCCTTCATGGATTGACAGCTTTCCCAGTGATACCCTTTTTAGTCATATTAACAAAGCACAAGCTATTGGATGTACAGGCATTTAAGCAGTACCACTTATTATGTCAAGCTAAGCTGTGAGCATAGACACAGATGCTTGGATGGCATGCTAATCTGCAAACTGTGGTTTCTCTATAAAGGGTGACAAGTTCTTACTGTGGCTCACAACATCACCCAACCACCAGAGGACACAAGCTTGTGGCATCGCTGTGAGTTATTCCTCCAAGGAGAGAGCTAATAGCCAAATAGATTTGGGATATATATAGACACTTGGCTGCCACTGTTGCACAGTATCTCCAGGCTGTTGAGGTGTAGCTGATATTGACGGAGGAGTCTTGCTTGTCTCAGGGAGACCAATATTTTGCTGTATTGCTTTAGTGGCCTTTGGTAACGCTCTCTAGCATTTCAGAGGCCAGTTGTACACTAGCAAGTGATGTCTCATAACATTTTTCATGCTTACACCAGGTCTTCGACAACAGGGACTTACTGCCTTTCTCCTTGCATATATCCCACTTATAGGCAAAAGGCCTTTATAATTTTGGGGGGGGCGGGTTTGAATCCCCTAGCCAACATCTCCTAGGCAGAATAATTAATTGCTGATGTCAGAGCTTTCCTGTAGTAATATATTTGGCTTAATTACACAATTTATAAACACTTTACTATTGAATTTGGCTCTAGTTAGGGAAATATCCTTTCACAGTTCCTATGCCTATCAATCAGTTAATACATTATGCCTGTTTTATAGGAAATTACCACTGTAACAGTTGGCTCTAGTTTACAGTTAGGGAGTGGTTTCATTACCATCATGTTTCTCTTTTTCCTAAAAAAAGGGGAGAGGTAGGAAGGTTTCTCACCATCTGGAAGGTAAACTTCATAAGGGTCCATTATAAACAGTCAACCCCAATATTATTCAGAGAGATGCTCAGTGTCCGTGACTCAGGCAGTCTGAGGTTCCTCATTCCTTAATGTTCAGATGGGTCAACCTCTCTGCTGGCATTCCCCAGTTCATCCTGCACAGCCATAAGTTGTATGTTTTCAGGCATTTAGATTGGTGATTTTTACCTGTGGGAACATAAAATTCTCCTCCCATTGTTAGTTTCAAGATCAGAAAAATTGAAAATTTATCAATAGGATTGGAACACAGAGTTTTCCATTTTTATCCCAGAACGGATAGTACCCCACCTCCCACCTCCCTTTATTTATTTATTTATTTATTTATTTATTTATTTTTTTGGTTTTTATGTTTTGACCTATAGATGCCTAAGTTGTATTACACATACCCATAAACAGGAGCCAAGGCATAAGCTTTCATTAAATTTACCCAAACTGTTTCTCATTGACTGTATGCTACTTAATTGGGAAGGAAATTTAAGCTTAACATTTAACATTTTTATTGTAGAGATCTTCAATGCCTTTGGCCTGGTTTACTCTAAGATTTTTTTTTTTTTTTTTGCGGGGGGAGGCTATTGTCAATGGAAGGGTTTCCATGTATTGTTTCTCCAGTTGCTTGTTATTGGTATATACAAAGTCTACTGATTTTTATACATTAATTTTGTAACCTGCCACTTTACTGAAAAATGTTAATCTTTTCTAAAGAGTTTTCTGGTGAAAATTTTGGTATCTCTTAAGTATAATTTATCAACTGTAAAAGGGATATGTTGACTGCTTCTTTTCCAATTAGTATTCATTTTCATATTCTTCTCTTGTCTTATTGCTCTAGCAAGAGTTTCAAGCACTATATTAAAAAGAAGTTGAGCTTATTTAATGCCTTGTCCTCAATTTTAAGGGAAATGGTTCAAGTTTTCCTCCATTTAGAATGATGTTAAATAAGGGTTTGTTGCATATACATAGCTTTAGTTATATTGATGTATGTTCCATCCAGTCCATTTCCCTTTAAGGCTTTTAATATAATTCCATCAAAGGCAATTTCTGCATGCACTGAGATGACCATGTGATTTTGTTCTTTGAGACCATTTATATGATTTATTACATTTATTATTTTACATATCTTGAACTACCCCTGGATCTCTGTAATAAAGCTGACTTGATCATGCTAGATGCTCTTTTTGATGTGTCTGTATATAGTTTGTAAGTATTTTGTTGAGAATTTTTGCATCTATCTTCATTAAAGATATGGGTCTGCAATTTTCCTTTTTGGTTGTATTATTACCTGGTTTTGGTTTTAGAGTGATGCTGGCTTTGCAGAATGAAGTTGAAAGTCCTTCCTGTGTTTTTATCATTTTGAACAATTTAAGTAATATTGGATATAGACCTTTAAATGTCTGGTAGAATTCTACTATGACTCCATTTGTGGCTGGGCTTTCTTAGTTGGGAGATTTCATATTATTGTTTCAATTTCCTTGTATGTTATGGGTCTGCTTAAGCTGCTGACATTTTCTTGATTTAGCTTTGGTGATCCCCATGATTTTAGATATATATCCAATTCTTTTAGCTTTTCAAATGGGTTTTTAAAGTATTCCTTGCTGGAGAGATGGCTCAGTGCTTAAGAACACTGATTGCTCTTGCAGATGACCCGGGTTCAAATCCCAGCACCCACATGGCAGCTAAGAACCATCTTTGGCTGGGTTTGGTGGCACATGCCTTTAATCTCAGCACTTGGGAGGGAGAGGCAGGTTGATCTCTGTGAGTTCAAGGCCAGTCAGGTCTACATAGCAAACTCAGGGCTAGCTGGGACTAAAGGGAAGACCCTGTCTCAAAAACAAACAAACAACGACAATAAAGTATTCCTTTATAATGTGCTGGATGTTTTTTATTGTCTGTAAATGATGCTTCCCCTTTCATCTCTGATGTTCTTGATTTGGAGTTTTTCTTTCTTTTCATGCTATAGTAATAAAACCAGCATAGTATTGGCATGAACATAGATCTGTAGATTAATGGAACATAATGAAGATACAAACATGAGTATATTCAATTTCAGCCTCCTTATAATTGAAAAAGGGGCCAAGAACACTCAATCAGGATAGCATATACAGGAAATGCTACTGGCAAGATTGGATCTCCACTTGTAGAAGAATGAAACTAGGCCCTTAACTTTCACTTTGCACAAAAATCAACTCCAAATGGATCAAAAACCTCAATATGAAGCATGAAACTCTGAAACTGTTAGAAGAAACATTGGCAAGGTATAGGTGTAGGAAAGGATTTTTAATCTGACATCAATTGCTCAGGACTTAAGGTCAAGAATCAATAAACAGTACCTCATTAGACTAAAAAGCTTCTGTATAGCAAAAGAAACAACCAAAGAAGTGAAGAGAAATCCCAGAGTGTGAAAAAATATTCACCAGCAATACATCTGGCAGAGGTTTAACATCCAAAATATTTAAGTTCTTTATAGAACTTAAAAAAAAACCAAAGAATCAAGAAGTGACCCAATTAAAAGATGGGCTAAAGATCTGAACACAGAATACTCAAAAGAAGAAATAAAGATGGCTAAGAATCATCTTTAAAAGCATTCCACGTTGTTAGTAATAAAGGGAATGCAAATTAAAACCACTTTAAGATTTCATCTTCCCACCGGGCGTGGTGGCGCATGCTTTTAATACTAACACTTGGGAGGCAGAGGCAGGCAGATCTTTGTGAGTTCAATGCCAGCCTGGTCTACAGAGTGAGTTCCAGGACAGAGTGAGTTCTTGGGGCTACAGGGAGACCCTGTCTTGGAAAACAAACAAAAAAGAAAATAAAAATAAAAAAGATTTCTTCTTCCCCTGTTTGATTGGCTAAGATCAAGAGACCAAATGATACCAAATGCTAGAGAGAATTTGGGAAAGGTGAGCACTCATTCGCTGCTGATGGGACTGCAAAGTCATGCATGGAGAAACTTCTTTAAAAAAAAATGAATGCAACATTTGACACAGTAATACTACTTTTTGGTATATACCCAAAGGACTAATACTATTGCAGAGATACCTGTTCATCCATGTTTGTTGCTACTCTTTTCACAGTAGCTAAGAGATGGAAGCAACCTAAGCAACCGATGGCTAGATAATGAAAATATGGTACATATATACAATGTAATTCTACTCTGCAGTAAATAAAGACAAAACCATGAAAACTGCAGGTAAATTAATGGAACTAGAAACTATTATGCCAAGTGAAGTAACAAAGTCTCAGGAAAAAAAAGACATCTATTCTCCTTCATATGTAGATCCTAGTACCAAATTCTTATGTGTGAGTGTGCATCCTGATGCAATAGCAGGATCCTGGACAATGAAAAGGAACCACGGAGGTAAAAGGAGAGAAGGAACAAGAGAGAGAGAGAGAGAGAGAGAGAGAGAGAGAGAGAGAGAGAGAGAGAGACCATGCTGAAAAAGATAAGGAAACCAACCAGAGAGAGAGAGAGAGAGAGAGAGAGAGAGAGAACAGTAGCAGGCAGGTGTTACTAAGTGTATTAGTCACTTTTCTGTTGCTGTGATAAAGCACCATGACCAAGGAACTTACAAAAGGAAGAGTTTATTTGGGCTTACGATTGACGGTTCCAGGGAATTAGAGTCCACTGTGGTGGGAGGCATGGAGGCTGGATCTGGAGCAGGAAGCCGAGGGTCACATCTCGCAAAGAGCACAGGAAGCAGAGAGAGCAACTGTAGACCACGAGGCTTGTTAAAACTCACTAAGCCTGCCCCCTGTGACACACTTCCTCCAGCACAGCCACACACCCCAAGACCTCCAAAAACAGCGCCACCAACTGGAGACAAACGTCTGAATACCTAGAGCCTACGGGGGACACTCATTCAAACCACCACACTAAGGGAGAAATAGATAAAACTGGGGCATTTAAATGGGAGTAGGGAGGGAGAGGTACACAAGGAACTTTGGGGATAAATGGAAAAGAGGATCTCAAGAGAGGTGGGACCATAGGAGACTGGTATTTTCAAGGGAGAAATGGAGAAAATGGGAACAGTTTAAACGGGGAGTACATTGAGGGAGGCTTAGAGCAAGAGAGAGAGAGAGAGAGAGAGAGAGAGAGAGAGAGAGAGAGAGAGAACTAGTGTAAAAAATCCAGAGGGAATCATATGAGTCCACCAACTTAACGACAAATTACACACTTACTCTCGCCCCATGAGTCCGTGCATGTGGCTGAAGGCTGTGTAACAAGAAACAGTTCGAGACAGGAGAAACCTTCCTTTGAGCTGTTGGCCAGGGTAGTCCAAGAGACTCTCAAAGTTACACAGGCTTTTGCCACAGCCCTTGAATGCTTTCCAGAACATGAAGGTAAGACCCTATTGCTGAAGACAGGACTTTATTTCAGACACAGGATTTGACCAATGGAGTTAGAAGTGACCTAGAAGTCACTTCCCTAAAGGCTAGCTCTCATAGCTTTGGAGACTGATATGCAAGCTGCTAAGGAAGAACATCAATTTATAGGAAAACACCAGCTTTAAGACCACATAAGCACACGAAAAAGTTTTTAGTGTGATATACGCATAGAGGATTTCAATTGACTTCCAAAGATATTTAATGGACTTCCTCCAGAATTCATTGCTGGATATGTAGGAGTTATGAATAACAAAAATCTGTTCCTAATAGTGGAGAGTACTGTTAGAAGCATATTCATGCATATACATAAATGTATGCATCTATATGCACACAAACAATCTTCTTAAAGGAAAGAAACAAATACAGCATATATTTCTACCCATTTTCTACACATCCCTCTCTGTTTTCAATATTTTTACTGGTATTAACACATTAAATTCTTTATTATCTTAAGTGGTCAGCCAACTAATCAACTAATACCCATTCTTTGTTTCAGTACCCTATTTTATTTACCTAAGTATGTATATTTATTGCCAATTGATGGGAAAAGAAAGATTTATCCCTAAATTCTCTCTCTGTCTCTCTCTGTCTCTCTCTCATCTCTGTCTCTATGTATGTGTATTTGTGTGTGTGTGTGTTTCTGTGTGTGTGTTTCTTATAAAGGCACAGAAAAAATGAGAGAGGGAGAGAAAGAGAAAGAGAGAGAGCAATTCTGTATCTTTTCCTCTTTATTAGCAATGGTAGTGTTTAGTACCATTCTTACAAAAGCCTGAGGAACCATTTGTAAGTGATTTTAAGTTTCTGGAAAGAAAAGCACTTAGCAAATATACCTCCTGCTTGAGCTTTTGTCCAAATTGAGAAAGTTTTTTTATAGGCAATAAAAAAGTTCTTGCAAACTTGAGTGGTTATAATATCCTCTCCAATGGCTTTCGTCTGTCACATCAAATCAGATTTACTGCTTCTTAAGTTATTTTTATTTTCCAAAATAAGGATCTCATAACTTTGAATTGAAAAATAAGGCACACATTTACAAATGCGTAGAGAATGTAGCCAAGATGTTATGACTGGAAGAGCTGCAGAGACTGAGGTTGAACTAAAAGCAGGAGGTGAGGATGCAGATCCAACTAGTTGCCTAAGGAACTGGCAGAGTTCAGCACTTACGTTTCCAGGCAGCCCTCGTTCACTGGTAGTCTGCACAGAGGTCACACAGAGATAAGGACATGGCACAATGCAGGGCGGGGGAGTGGCTCATGAGCCATGTCAGACCTTTAATTCATCAATTTCTCTGTGTTTTCAGTCAAGCCAGCGAGCTGCACATTTTAGAAGTGTTCTAATTTTAATTCCCTTAACTTATGCTTAGTGGAGACCCCATTGGGATGTGGGAGGATGGTTCCTCCTTGAGCAATACTTGCTAAAATGCTGTTTTCAAAATGGGTGCATCACTGTGTCGATCCTACCATAGATTTGAATTATAGTCGGTCAGTTTTCAAGTGAGCAAGAAGAGCTATGTCTAATGATTACTTATGAATTCGTGTGAAGTTGAGAATATAGCTGAGTGGCAGAATGTCTGCCTAGCATGTGTAGGGACCAAGGTTCAGTCCCAGGACTACAAAACCAAACAAAAATACCTATATGCCCATAAAAATCACATGTAACTGGGTATTTGAGTTCCAACTCAGAACTCCACAGTCAGACAAAGAGGAGGGGCTTAGTGTGACTATGAAGAAATAAACACATTTTATTTATTTAGTTGGTATCACAGATAATTGCTACAACAATTTAAACATATGCTAAGGAAGGGTTGGGAGAATGGCTCAGTCAGTAGGAGTGCTTGCTCTGAAAGTATGAAGACTTGAGCTTGAATCCCCAGCAAACATGTGATCAGCTGGGCAGGACTGAGTGTGCTTTGTATTCTCAGCATTGGCGAGAGGAGACAGGCAAACCATGAGCTCCCTGAATAGCCAGCATCACTGAATCTCAGAGCTCCTGGTTCTATGAATGTGGAGGCTTGAATGAGAAGTGTCCCCATAGGCTCATGTATTTAGTGGGTGGGACTGTTTTGGGAGAGTCCTGGAATCTTCAGAAGGTGTGGCTTAGTTGGAGGAAGCATGCCATTTGGGATGTCCTTGAGAGCTCGTGTTCTCGGCCCACTTCTAGATGGCTACCTGCCGCCTGTGCTTAAAGATGTGAGTGTTCAACTTTCTGCTGTGCACGCGCGCGCGCGCGCGCGCGCGTGTGTGTGTGTGTGTGTGTGTGTGTGTAAATAAACTTGTATAACTAACTTTATGAATAACCAGAAATGTTTTATTTCTTCTTTAGCCTTCTCTCTGCTAAGTACTAGCTCCCTGTAGCTCTAGCTGTCCTGGAACTAACTCTGTAGACCAGGCTGGCCTCGAACTCACAGAGATCCGCGTGCCTCTGCCTCCCAAGTGCTAGGACCAATGGCGTGCACCACCACCCCTGGCATTTATTTATTTCTGTATGTGTATCAATGTACTGTCTGCATACAAGTTTGTGCACCCGTGTCGTGCAATGCTGCAGAGGTCAGAAGAGGTTGTCGGATTCCCCCGGAACTGGAGTTCTCCTTGAATTGGAGTTTCTGACGGTTCTCAGCCGCCATGTGGGTGCTGGGGATTGAACCCGGGTCCTCTGCAAGAGCGGTCGGTGCTCCTAACTGCTAGGCCATCTCTCCAGCCCCATATTTTATAACATTATCTATTTAGAGTTTATGTATTAGAAGTAAAGAATACTGAAATTGAATGTAATTAATTTTAATGTAAATTTTAAAAATATTTCATTGATTCTTTGATAATTTCATACAATACATTTGACATATTCAGACCCCCTTCCCAGCTCCTTTTAGATGCATCCCAACTCCCATGCTCCCCTTCACTTCATGTCCCCTATTTTTTAAAGATCTATCAAGTATAATTTATGTTTCTCAAAGCTCCTGAGTGTGGGTCCATCCCCTGGACCCTGGTTCACCTACATGGCAGCACATACTTAAAGAAAAGTCACTCTCCTCCCAGCAGCTACCAATTGCCAATCATTTCTCCACTATGGTGGCACTTCTTGCCCATATCCCCCAACCCATTTTGAGCTTTGTCTGGCTTGGGCTTGAGCAGGCTTTGTGCATGCTTTCTCCAGTGGTATAGGTTCATATATGCGTCTGCCCTGTTATGTCTGGAAATCTCAGTTTCCTTGTATTCATTCATCACCTCTGACTCCTACAATCTTTCTACCTGCTCTACTATTTCCCAAAGATCCACAAGCCTTGAAGGGAAAAAAGGGATAAGTGTCCCATTTAGGTCCAAGCATGCCCAGTTTCTTATTTTGTGTCTGTTTAGCAGTTGCTGGCCTCTGTGTTTACCTTCTGCAAGAAGCTTCCTGATGATCATTATGAGATGCATTAATCAATGCATATAACAATATTCATTAAGAGTCTTTTTAATATTATGTCTATTTAGTAGGGTGATAGTAGGAGGCTCTTGTGGGCTGTGATCTGTCCAACCTTAGGCTGTTGGTCTTGATATCAGTGTAGAGTACGGGCTCCATCTTGGTAAGCAGTTAATGTTTCGGTATTTCCATCACTTTCCTGGCACTATTTCATCTGTAGGCATATCTTTCCATGCATTAATTATTGTAGATGACCCTATTTACAGATATGATTTGTTTTCTCTTCCAGCACTAGGAAAGTTATGCAGGAGAGATGAAGCTTCAAAGTCAGTATCATCTTGACTTATTCTTGTTTGTTCTACGAATCACATATGTAGTGCCTTTAGCTGTTGGGTTGGTCCTGTCATCAAGTTCTGGAGAACAACTAAGAGCAATTGCAAGAGCCATTATTTGAGAGTCTATGGGATCTATGTTCAACAGCTCCAAAAGAGGGAGCCCATTCCTGGCACTGAGGTTCTTATTTGCTACTATCTGGCAGGGTATCACCTTCGTTGTATATTTAAACCCTTTTTATGTGTGTATATGTATATATTTTAAAGAAGGTTCTATAGTAATAGACCTCTGCGGGCATTGCATGACACAGATGCAGCTATATACATGGAGACGTTTCACTCATATGAATAAAATAAAAATAATAAATTAAAACTTAAGAAAACCAGGGAATTAGGAATTGAAAGAACTTCAAATATAGATCTTGAAATCAGGCAGGTCTGAGTTTAAATGCTGTCATTTTCATGTAGGAACTAATCATTATGATGTTACATTGCTTTGGTTTGAAGAGACACATGTAAATAAAGACCATGTGGTTTAACTACCAGTGACACCTAGTATTGGGGAAACTTAAAAGCATAAATTATTCCCTACAAGTACTCCTAATGAGTAGAGAAAAAAGCAAAAAAAAAAGAAAAAAAAAAGAAATTCACAGAGGAAAGAAAGAGATAAAAGAAGCTCTTTAGTATGCTCTGGGATGTCACAGAGTTTGAGCATAGAAACCAAAGAAAATGTACCATAGATGTCCAATGGACAATGGAATTATGAGAAGAATTTTAGCCTCATTAGCAATGTTGGAAATTCAAATCAAAGTAAATTGAAGCAGCAGTAACACAAAATTTCACTTAAAACTCCTCATAAAAATGAAGGAAAATCTCAATCCTGGTTGGATGCACATTTCATAAGTTTTGGTTTTTCATGAGTCTGTAAAAATTACTTCTATATATTTATGTTCTTTTTTTTGTTGTTTGGTCTTTTTGAGACAGGGTCTCCCTGTAGCTCTGGCTGTCTTGGAACTCACTCTGTAGACCAGGCTGGCCTTGAACTCACAGAGATCCGAGTGCCTCTGCCTCCCAAGTGCTATGATTAAAGGTGTGCACCACCACGCCCAGCATTTATTTATTTCTGTATGTGTATCAATGTACTGTCTGCATGCAAGTTTGTGCACCCGTGTCGTGCAATGCCATTAGTTACTTTTCTGTTGCTGTAATGAAACACCATCATCAAGGCAACTTATAGAAAGAAGAGTTTATTTGAGCTTAAGGTTCTAGGAATAAGAGTCCAACTTTTGGGAAGAGGTATGAATGCAAAGACAGCCAGAACACAAGGCCCAGTCATCACATGTTCAAGCAGTCATAGAAAGCAGAGAGCTACTGGAATTCTGGTGAGGCTTAAGAGCTCTCAAAGTCTACCCCCAGTGATGTGCTGCCTTAGGCATATCATGGGCAAAATCATAAAATTTCCTGAAACAGCACCACCAACTGGGGACAAAAATGTGAGATGTCACAGCCTGGGAGGGCAGTCCCATTCAAACCACAGAATCAGGGATCTCATTCCCATAAAGGCTGTGTTCCTAAGGTATATGTGGTGCTTGATAGTCCGTGTTTCTAGCATATTACAAGGTGATGAAAATGCTGTGATTTCAGGCTCCAAGCACTAATGCCTGGGACTTGTTATCTTTCTCGCTCTTTCTACCAGGAAAGTTGTGCAAGAAAGTTCACACAATATTAATTATGATAATGCAATATTGAATTATAGATGAACATATTTAATAATACTTTGAGAACATGTATAGGGGATAATACTGCTCAAATTTAGTGTTCCAGAGAGTGACAGGACCAACAGATATGCAGGAGCTACATTAGTATTCGTATGCACACACACATGTATGTGTATCTATAGTTATGATATATAATTAGTTGAGTTACAAGTACATGGATTTTAATGTTTTGGACACTTTGCATAACTTCATATACTATGAAGATTTCTTTAAAAAGCAGCATGAGTTAATTTTTTGTACAGGGCGAGAGGTAGGGGTTTAGTTTTATTCTTCTACAAGTGGTGATCCAATTTTGCCAACACCATTTACTGAAGATGCTGTCTTTCCTCCATTGAGTCTTCTTGGACCCTTTGTCAAATATGAGGTGGCTGAAATTGTGTGGGCTTTCAATTTTGTTCCATTAGTCTATATGTCTGTTTTTGTGCCAATACCAGGCTGTTTTTATGACTATAGATCTGAAATATAGTTTGAAGTCTGGTATAATGATCCCTCCTGTATTGCTGTTTTCACTCAGGGTTGTTTCAGCTATTCGAGGTCTTTTGTTTTTCTATGTGAATTTAAGGATTTTTTTCAAAGTCTGTGAAGAAATTCATGGGGATTTTAATTGGGATTGCATTGAATCTGTATATCAATTTGGGTAAAATGAACATTTTTTTGTCTTTTTGAGACAGGGTCTCCCTGTAGCCCCAGCTGTCCTGGAACTCACTCTGTAGAGCAGGCTGGCCTTGTACTCACAAAGATCCACCTGCCTCTGCCTCCCAAGTACTAGGATTAAAGGTGTGTGTCACCAAACCCAGCAGAATGGACATTTTTGTTATATTAATTTTTCAAATCCATGAGCATGGGAGGTCTTTCCATCTTCTGATGTCTTCTTCAGTCTCCTTCTTCAGGGGCTTAAAATTTTTGTTGTAGAGATCTTTGGTGTCTTTTGTCTTTGGTTAGGTTTGTTTCTATTTTTTTTTTTTTTTGAGGCTATTGTGAATGGGAAGGTCTCCTTATATTCCTTCTCCAGTTGATTCTTGTTGGTATAAAGAAAGGCTACTGATTTTTCTAGGTTAATTTTGTATTCTGTCCCTTTACCGAAACTCTTGATTGTTTCTAGGGATTTTCTGGTATTGTGTTTAGCATCCATTAGGTAAACTATCATATCATCTGTAAAAAGGGATAGCTTGACTTCCTCTTTTCCAATTAGTACTCCTTTAATTTCCCTTCCTTGTCTTATTGCCCTAGCAAAGGGTTCAAGCACCACATTGAAAAGGAGTGGCAATAGTGGACAGTCTTGCTATGTTCCTGCCTTTAAGGGGGAATGCTTCTAACTTTTCTCCATTTAGGATGATATTGGCTGTGGGTTTCTTGTATATAGGCTTGATTACATTGAGGAATGATCCCTCCAGTCCAATTCCTTGTAGGACTTTAAGCATAGAGGGATGCTGGATTATGTAGACAGTTTTTTCTGCATCGATTGAGATGATCGTGTGGTTTTTGTTTTTCAGTCCATTTATGTGTTTTATGATACTTATTGACTTACATATGTTGAGCCTTCCCTGCATCTCTGGTATGAATCCAACTTGATCATGATGGATGATCTTTTCGATATGGGTCTGTATGTAGTTTATAAATATTTTTTAATATAATACTTTTATTGATATTTTGTGTATTTCATATATTTTTCAGTTCAATTTAGACATATTCCCCTTTCCTTCCCCCCATCCCACCCCATCCCACCCCAGTTCATACATTCTGTCATAAATGTCCTGTATCTTTCTCTTAGTCTTTTTAAAGTTTTTCTCTGCAGGGGTTTATTGCTTTGGGCAGAATTTAACTGTATCAATCCATTCTTTGACCCAGTACTTATGTTGTTGTTTTTCCCTCCCATTTGTATTGCTCCAAATTATGCCCATATAAATGTCATATAGGTACTAGAATTATATCCTCTGGGAATAAACTGTGTGTTAACTCTGAAATATGTTTAGGAATTCACATTTTTCCCTTTAATTTTATATCACTCTAAATTATGAATATATACCTTTCACCTTTATACTTTAATTACCATGTATGAAAATAAGTAGTAAGTTAATTGTAGGGTCAATTAAGAGATTCACATTATAACACCACGGTTGCTTTCAGATAGAAAGAAATATAACAATAATGTTGCTCAGCTTGCCTTTCAACTGGGGATGTGGTACTAGCATCCAAAAATGAGGGAAACTGTTCCCCGTTTGTTTTTTGGGGACTGTGTTACTTCACTTAGCAGAATGACTTTGAGTTTTGTCAATTTACCTGTAAAGTTCATGATATCATCTTTCTTTACTGCTGCATAAAACTCCATTTTGTAGATGTACCACATTTTTGTTATCCACTCATCTGTTGAGGGGCATTTGGGTTGGTTTCAGCTTTTTGCTACTGTGAAAAGAGCTGCAATAAACATAGACGTGCAAGTATCTCTGTCGTAGGAGGAGTCTTGTAGGTATATACCCAGGAGTGGTACAGCTGGGTCAGATGGTAGGGTCATTTTGAGTCTTTTAAGGGGTTTCCACATGGCTTTCCATAGTGGTTGTATGAGTTTATAAATATTTTTTAATATAATACTTTTATTGATATTTTGTGTATTTCATATATTTTTCAGTTCAATTTAGACATATTCCCCTTTCCTTCCCCCCATCCCACCCCATCCCACCCCAGTTCATACATTCTGTCATAAATGTCCTGTATCTTTCTCTTAGTCTTTTTAAAGTTTTTCTCTGCAGGGGTTTATTGCTTTGGGCAGAATTTAACTGTATCAATCCATTCTTTGACCCAGTACTTATGTTGTTGTTTTTCCCTCCCATTTGTATTGCTCCAAATTATGCCCATATAAATGTCATATAGGTACTAGAATTATATCCTCTGGGAATAAACTGTGTGTTAACTCTGAAATATGTTTAGGAATTCACATTTTTCCCTTTAATTTTATATCACTCTAAATTATGAATATATACCTTTCACCTTTATACTTTAATTACCATGTATGAAAATAAGTAGTAAGTTAATTGTAGGGTCAATTAAGAGATTCACATTATAACACCACGGTTGCTTTCAGATAGAAAGAAATATAACAATAATGTTGCTCAGCTTGCCTTTCAACTGGGGATGTGGTACTAGCATCCAAAAATGAGGGAACCAACCCCACCCACTGGTGGGGACCAGCAGTGAATGAGTGTTCCCCTTTCCCCATAACCTCTCCAGCATTTGGTGTCTTTTGTTTTCTTGATCTTATCCAGTCTTATTGGAGGGAAATGATATCTTAGAGTGGTTTTAATTTTCATTTCCTTAATTATTAACGATGTTGAACACTTTTTAAGATGTTTCTCAGCCATCTTTACTTCCTCACTGGTGAAGTCTCTGTTCAGCTCCTTACTCCATTTTTTGAGCAAGTCATTTGTTTTCTTACTACTTTGTTTTTTGAGTAGTTTATATAGCATGTATTTTGTTGAGAATTTTTGTGTCTGTGTTCATTAATGAGATGGGTCTATAGTTTTCCTTTATTGGTTGTGTCTTTGTCTGGTTTGGGTATTAGAGTGATGGTGACATAGAAGGAATTTGGGAGAATTCCCTCTGTTCTTTCCTTCTGAACAGTTTGAGAAGTAATGGCTATAAGTCTTCTTCAAATGTTTTATAGAGTTCTGCCATGTACCCATCTTCGTCTGGGTTTTTTTTTTTTTTTTAGTTGGGAGGTTTGTTATTACATCTTAAATTTCTTCAAATATTATGGGTCTGTTTAAACTGTCAATCTCTTCTTGTTAAACTTTACTGATTCCCAGGATTTCAAATATTCATCCATTTTCTTAGGTTTTAAAGTTTAGTAGAGTATAGGGTTTTGAAATATTCCTGTATGATTGTCTGGATGTTTTCATTCTCTCTTGTCATCACAAATTCTATTGATTTGGAGTTGCTGTTTCTTTCTTTTGGTTAAGTGGGTTAGAGGTCTGTCTATCTTGTTTACCCTTTCAAACAACCAACTTTTGGGTTCATTGATTCTTTGTATTGTTTTCTTTGTTTCTATTTCTTTGATTTCTCCTCTGATTTTTTGTTATTTCTTCAACATGAAACATAAAACTCTGAAGGTGATAGAAGAAAACTTTGGCAGCAACCTAGGAGACATAGGAGAAGAAGACATAAGCATATAATATGACTTCCTAAACCAGGTAGCAGCTGCAGGGGAGGGGGTATGACAGTTGATAAGTGGGACCTCATTAAACTCCAAAGCTTCTGTACAGTGAAAGAAACCATCAGTGAAGTGAAGAGAAAACCAACAGAGTGGGAGGAAACTTTCAGCAGTTATAAATCTGACAGAGCATTGACTTCCAGAATATATAAACTACTCAAAAATCAAAGAAGTAAGAAAATGACTCTCTCAAAAGATGGAATAAGGAACTGAACAGAGACTTCACAAATGAGGAAATAATGATGGCTGATAGACATCTTAAAAATGTTAAAAATTGCTAATAATTAAGGAAATCCCAATTAAAACAACTTTAATATATTATCTCACTCTGATAAGACTGGCTAAGATCAAGAAAACAAATGATACCAAATGCTGGCGAGGTTGTGGAGCAAGGGGAACACTCATCCACTGCTGCTGGGAATGTAAACTCCTACAGTCACTATGGAAAGCAGTATGAAGAACACCGGACCCAGCTTTACCACTCTTGGTTATTGTATTAGTCACTTTTCTGTTGCTGTGATAAAACACCATGACCAAGGAACTTATAAAAGGAAGAGTTTATCTGAGCTTATGATTGACGGTTCCAGGGAATTAGAGTCCATTGTGGCGGGAGGCATGGTGGCTGGATCTTGAGCAGCAAGCCGAGGGTCACATCTCGCAATGAGCACAGGAAGCAGAGAGAGGGCGACTATAGACCATGAGGCTTGTTAAAACTCACTAAGCCTGCCCCCAGTGACACACTTCCTCCAGCACGGCCACACACCCCAAGACCTCCAAAAACAGCGCCACCAACTGGAGACAAACGTCTGAATACCTAGAGCCTATGGGGGACACTCATCCAAACCACCACAGGTATATACCCACAAGACTCATCCTACCTCAGAGATACATGCAAAGCCATGTTTATTGCAGCTCTCTTCACTATAGCAAAGAGCTGGAACCAACCCAAATGCCCCTCAACCAATGAGCGGATAGAGAAAATATGTACATCTACACAATGGAGTTCTATGCAGCAGTAAAAGAAAGATGGCATCATGAACTTTGCAGGTAAATGGATGGAACCAGAAGATACTATGCTAAGTTAATTAACACAGTCCCAGAAAAGCAAATGATGAACAATATCCCTTATTTGTGGATGCTAGCACCAAGCACCGAATTGTAAGGCAAACTGAGCAACATCAATGTTATATACCCCATTCCCTGAAAGCAACTGCGATCTGATAATGTAAATCCTTAATGGGCTCTAGAATTAACCTACCACTTATTTTCAGAATTTGTAATCTTGGTATATGAGTGGAGGAGAAGTAGGGATATTTTAGAGTAATATAAATTTAAAAATGAAAAATGTGAATCCTGAAATATTATATGGAAATGACAATTTGTGTACAGATGATATAGTTTTAGTATAGGTGTGATGTATATATGTGCATGTGTTGAAGCAATACAGATTGGAGGAAGCAGCAACAGCAGCAGAACTGGGACAGGGAACCAACTTGAAACAGTCAAGTTTCCCCAGGGACAATAATTCTCTACTTTGAAAAGCTTTGAAAAAAATCAGAAAAGGATACAAGGCAAGGATGGCAGGTGCATGAACTCAGGTTGGGTGGGGAGCACGGAAGACAAAATGAGTCTAGATTGAACTGAAAAATTATGTATGAAATACACATAATTTCAATAAAAATGTTAAAAAATAAGAAAAGAAAATTATGTATGAAACAAAAAATTTCAATAAAAAATTTAGAATAAAAACTTTAATAAGAAAAAAATAAATAAAAAGCAACATGAAGACTGTGGTCATGACTCAGGGGTTAAGAACACTGGTTCCTCTTACATAGAACCCCAGTTCAGGTCCCTGCAACCACATGGCACCTAGCAACCATTCTTAACTCCGGTTCAAGGTGATATGATGCATTTTTGTGACCTCCCTGGGTGCCGCATGACACAAGTGCACTTGCATACAAATAGGCAATATATTCACACACATAAAAAGTAAAAATGAAAATATAAAAAAATAAAAAGAAATATGATTCTAATGTATCTGAAACAATGAGTGTGATATTACATTTAAGAATGTTGATTCCTTAGCCAGGCATGGTAGCACACACCTTTAATCCCAGCACTTGGGAGGCAGAGGCAGGCAGATCTCTGTGAGTTCAAGGCCAGCCTTGTCTACATAGCGAGCTCCAGGCCAGTTGGCACTAAAGGAGACCCTGTCTCAAAAAGACACACAAAAAAAGAAAAAAAGAATGTTTATTCCTTAATTTATAATTTTTCCCATCAGTCAAAAGTGTTCAGTACACATTTTGCATAATCTCACATTTTAATATAATGCTTTTATTGATGTTTTGTGTATTTCAGACATCATTTTTCAGTTCAGTTTCCTTTCCTTTCCCTCCACCCCACCCCAGATCATGCATTCTGCCATAACTGTCCTGCATCTTTCTCTCAGTCTTTTTTTATGTTTAAAGAATTCACATTTTCCTTCTTTAATTTTATATTACTATAAAATATGAATACATATATTCTACCCATATACAGTAATTACAGAGTCAGAAAATAAGTAGTGGGTCGATTCTAGAGCTCGTTAAAAGATTTACATTATAACAACATAGTTGCTTTCATGTAAAAAGATATACATCAATAATGTTGTTCAGGGGCTGGAGAGATGGCCTAGTGGTTAAAAGCGCCGACCACCCTTACAGAGGAACCGGGTTCGATCCCCAGCACCCACATGGCGGCCGAGAACCGTCTGAAACTCCAATTCCAGGAGAACTCCAGTTCCAGGGGAATCTGACACTCTCTTCTGACCTCCGCGGTATTGCACAACACGGGTGCACAAACTTGCATGCAGACAGTACATTCATACACATACAGAAATAAATAAAATAAAAAAAATAATGTTGTTCAGCTTGACTTTCAACTGGGGATTTGGTGTTAGCATCCACAAATGAGGGAAACCATTTGCCATTTGTTTCTCTGGGACTGTATTACTTCACTTTAGCATAATGGCTTCGAGTTCCATCCATTTACCTGCAAAGTTCATGATGTCATCTTTCTTTACCACTGAATAGTACTCCATTGTGCAGATGTACCACACTTTTGTTATCCACTTGTCTGTTGTGAGGCATTTGGGTTGGTTCCAGCTCTTCGCTATTGTGACGAGAACTGTAATAAACACGAACGTGCATGTGTCTTTTGGTAGGATGAAAGTTTTGGGTATATACCCAGGAGTGGAACAGAGACTTCACCAGTGAGGAATTAAAGATGGCATAATCTCTCTTTTAACAACACTGTGGAGGTGAACTTTTGTTAGATCTGAAGGATCTGAACACTTTGTCCAAATTCACAGAGCATGTAAGTTTACTTAGGATTTTAGGTCTGCATGTCTGCAGGCACACTATGTCACTTGCCTTTTCTTTTCTACAAATATTATCATCAATTGATCATAAGCATTGCTGAATAATTTACATTCAGATTACATCCATTAGATAAATGCATTTCTAGAGATAAAAATTGTCAGCTCTAGGAATATTATTGCTTACCTCCACAACAGAAAGACCAATATTCTTGGTCCTTGACCTGAAGATGTTTGTAGAGGGGTTCTTTCATCTGAGAGATCTTGCAACATTGCAAAGGAGGCTGCAGGAAAGGCTTATTCATGGTGATCCCTAACCAGCCACATGTTCTTCAACAAATTACCCAAACTTACAGAGCTTTATCCTCTTCATTCCTAAAATGATAATCCTCATGTTTGTTTCTTTCAGGAGCACACAAAAGAAAACTACATAAAAGCTACAATGCATTTCAGAGATATAGGATGATTTTAAAATTGTGCACATGGATTAATATGCAAAAGGCCTCTCAGCCAAATGTGTTATTGTTGGTTATAAGATGGAAACAAAAATCCTAAATTGTGTGGCCAAACTAAATCAAACCTAAAACTCTTCCACAAATTTTGCCTAAAATCACGGCATTTTAAAAGGACACAAGGACTTCCACTCACATTTAAATAAACATATAAGCCAGGTGAACTTCCACAATGCAAAGGCTTGTGGAGTGTTAGCCATTTCCTGTTAACATGCTTAAGTTGTTTGTGAATGTTGGGAGGAGGAAAAGATGCTTATATTGGAAAGAAATATATGCTGACAATTTCTACTGCAAATCTAAGATGCAATTTTCTTAGTTGTTACAAATTTCGGTC
The DNA here is from genome assembly GCA_009823505.1 of Rhizomys pruinosus. Taxonomy (NCBI): domain Eukaryota; kingdom Metazoa; phylum Chordata; class Mammalia; order Rodentia; family Spalacidae; genus Rhizomys; species Rhizomys pruinosus. The sequence continues at coordinate 564,366 of VZQC01003927.1, read as the reverse complement.
AAGGAAATGGAAAGTCTGTTTCCCTCTGTTTGAAAGTGTTCAGTTTACAAACAACAGCCAAAGCACAAACAAGTAAAGGGGGAGGAAACAGAGGAATAACTTAAATTCTGTGACCCTCCAAAAAGTTATTGAATTTTGTTGAGTAAACATGATCTCCCATGAAGAAAATGTTTTTCCTTCCCTTTCTTCTCCACAGTGCATACTTAAGGTGAATTATCATAACCAAATTCTGATAGTAACTCCATGAAATGAAGCACATATGTGAAATCTACCTAACCACTGTCTAATCCAAGGGCAACAGAGTAGTTCAATTTTATGTCCTGCTTTACCTCATTTGATGAATGCTGTTCCAGATCCATGGTCTCTATTCTTGACTGCACTTCACCACACAGAGTCCCAGGCCTTAGTGCTCTTAGTGGACCAACTCTTTTTGGAGCTTCTTTTTTGTTGTTTGTTTAATTTATTTATTTTTTTAAGGGATTCTACAATACAGTGACACAGTTGTTTGCAGATAGCATTGATGTCACTCATTATGTCATACAATAAGGCAATTGGTGCATTTTGCAAGTATCTATGTCCAAATTTTGAACAACCCAAGGTTCCCATAGACCAGTTGGAGAAGCTTGTATGCACAGACAGGTTGATCAATCAGGAGTCCAGACTATATTCCTGTAGTCTCATGATTCACCCCTATCTCTCCACAGCCCTTACAATCTACCATGCCTCCTCTTCCGCAGTTTGTTCCCTGGGCTTTGGGAAAGGGGCACAAGTGGGTGAGAAGAAAACAGTCTAATTTCTTTGGAGTTGTCATTTTGGACTCCAGTCTGTTTAGGTTGTTTCCCTTCATGGATTGACAGCTTTCCCAGTGATACCCTTTTTAGTCATATTAACAAAGCACAAGCTATTGGATGTACAGGCATTTAAGCAGTACCACTTATTATGTCAAGCTAAGCTGTGAGCATAGACATAGATGCTTGGATGGCATGCTAATCTGCAAACTGTGGTTTCTCTATAAAGGGTGACAAGTTCTTACTGTGGCTCACAACATCGCCCAACCACCAGAGGACACAAGCTTGTGGCATCTGCTGTGAGTTATTCCTCCAAGGAGAGAGCCAATAGTCAAATAGATTTGGGATATATATAGACACTTGGCTGCCACTGTTGCACAGTATCTCCAGGCTGTTGAGGTGTAGCTGATATTGACGGAGGAGTCTTGCTTGTCTCAGGGAGACCAATATTTTGCTGTATTGCTTTAGTGGCCTTTGGTAACGCTCTCTAGCCTTTGCAGAGGCCAGTTGTACACTAGCAAGTGACGTCTCATAACATTTTTCATGCTTACACCAGGTCTTCGACAACAGGGACTTACTGCCTTTCTCCTTGCATATATCCCACTTATAGGCAAAAGGCCTTTATAATTTGGGGGGGCGGGTTTGAATCCCCTAGCCAACATCTCCTAGGCAGAATAATTAATTGCTGATGTCAGAGCTTTCCTGTAGTAATATATTTGGCTTAATTACACAACTTATAAACACTTTACTATTGAATTTGGCTCTAGATAGAGAAATATCCTTTCACAGTTCCTATGCCTATCAAGCAGTTAATACGTTATGCCTGTTTTATAGGAAATTACCACTGTAACAGTTGGCTCTAGTTTACAGTTAGGGAGTGGTTTCATTACCATCATGTTTTTCTTTTTCCAAACAAAAGGGGGGAGAGGTAGGAAGGTTTCTCAGCACCTGGAAGGTAAACTTCATTAGGGTCCATTATAAACAAATAAGTAGCATACAGTCAATGAGAAACAGTTTGGGTAAATTTAATGAAAGCTTATGCCTTGGCTCCTGTTTATGGGTATGTGTAATACAACTTAGGCATCTATAGGTCAAAACATAAAAACCGGAAAAAAAAAAAAAAACAGAGGGAGGTGGGAGGTGGGGTACTATCCTTTCTGGGATACAAATGGACAACTCTGTGTTCCAATCCTATTGATAAATTTTCAATTTTTCTGATCTTGAAACTAACAATGGGAGGAGAATTTTATCTTCCCACAGGTAAAAATCACCAATCTAAATGCCTGAAAACATACAACTTATGGCTGTGCAGGATGAACTGGGGAATGCCAGCAGAGAGGTTGACCCATCTGAACATTAAGGAATGAGGAACCTCAGACTGCCTGAGTCACGGACACTGAGCATCTCTCTGAATAATATTGGGGTTGACTTTTTGGAGCTTCTTACAAGGTGCAAGGATTCAATTTCAAGAGCCCTGTTTTCCTGGCCTCTTTGAGACATTGTCTCTTCAAAGCTTACATTATTGCTAAATAAATAGTTACAAATTTCTTATTAAAATATGTGTTTAATAATTCAATGTATATTATTCAAAGAACAAAAATATTGATGTTTGAAAGTTTGAGCTAATTTGAATTTCATTAATGTCCTAGGAATCTATAAATTGAAATTTACGATGATGGGAGAGGAGAATTCCACCTACAACTGTCCCTCTGTTAACATCAGTCTTCCATGATCTTGACAAGTATGCTCCACACATGCTCTTCTTCAAGTTTGCCATTGAGCTTTTCACCCACCACTTCATAACTTTTACTTTTCCTACCTTCTCCAGTAGATATATTGGCTGTTGCAACCTGTTTTTGACTCACACTCAGTTTAGAAGTGTGATTTCTAGAAGTCTCAGGTTTCTGATAGAATGAAAGCACCGGGAGCCAGGAAGTGTACCTGAACTTACTTTTCAGTTTTCTTATTTGCAAGAATTATAAGCCTGTAAAGTGGCTTTAACACACGGTTACTTAAATTTACCTTAGATCAGAATCACTTGAAGAATTTGTCAAAATACATTTTGTTAAGGTTAACCACAGTTTAAGTTTCAGTAGATTTTGAGTAAGGCTAATGATGTTGCATTTTATTTATTTTTTAATTAAAAAAAATTTTTTTTGGTCTTTTTGAAATAGGGTCTCCCCATAGCCCCAGTTGTCCTGGAATTTACTCTGTAGACCAGGCTGGCCTTGAACTCACAAAGATCTGCCTGCCTCTGCTTCCCAAGTGCTACGACTAAAGGCGTGCACCACCACGCCCGGCACGACCTTGCATTTTAATCCACTCCCAGGTGGCTCTGACACCACGTTTTGAGGTTTTGGCTTCAATTCTAATGCATCCATCAGTTTCAGCCCAGGCACTAGTAGGTGTCAAAGTTCCAACTTATTATGTCATGTTGGCATGTAAGTTACCTTTTTGAACTTCAGTTCTTTACCTCTAAAAATGAAATAGTGTGTGTACAACTGTTACAAGGGTTAAATGAGATAAGAGATGTAAAACACTAGACCAGTGGCTGACGTGACCATTCTTCCGACCATTATTGGGGTATGATAAAGTAGCAAGACACTTGTCCTGTCTTTAGAGATCAGTGTGATTCAATTTTTATAGATGTTTATATATTGTTTGTGAAGACTTCCATAAACTAGAAATATCGGTCTTAATTAGGAAAAAGAAATCAAGCTTAAAGAGGATTGCAAATACTGGTGTAGGAAAGCCTCATAAAACTAGGTACCAAGCATTGTCAAAGCTTGGTATTTGGCAATATTTGTCCAATGGGAACTATTCTACTAGTGTGCGTAGTTCCAGTGCAAAATTTACTCTGTTACAACATCTGCATGCACATGACAATATATGTGATCACCTTATCTTTTATCCTTTCTATGGTCTGCTTTATATCTAAACACATGTATTCTCAAATACTTATTGACAAAATATGGTGGGTGTCTATATATGTGCCATGCAACCACAGAGCCCATACACGGGCCCCAGATCCCCTGGAATTGGAGTTATGGGTGATTCTGACTGTCCTGAAATGGGAACTGGGTATCGGAGTTTCATTCCTATGGAAGTGCATCAAGAACTTTTGACCACAGAGTAAGAATTAAATACATAGCCTTATATTTACAGATAAATAGAAGGCAGCTCTTACCAATCATCAAAGAAGATTCTTTTTTGCAGCAGAGACTATTAAAAATTCCCCAAGTGATCAAAACATAGAAAATAAGTGTCTGTAGGATGCCCAGTCCTATGTGATGCATCTACAATGCAAACTCTAGAACCACGGCTCAGAGAAAGTCACAGAAGAGAGGCAGAAAGGTAACAAGAGCCAGAGGGACAAGATTCCTGCTGCTAGCTTATTCATTCTTGAGTTATGCAAACTGCATCGATGAACTCCATATGGTAGTCAAACGAGATCTGCATGTGACAAAGCCAGTAAACATGCCGAGGTAGATGTGTAAAATCTCACAGGGCCCTATTTGAAGATGAAGATCTACAGGCAAGTGATGGATATCAATGATGGGAGAATCAGTTTCCTCTAGGGGTTATCTCCCTTAGAGGTCATCTAAGCCCAATGGGCAGCCCTAAATACAGGCATCCACAAGCACCACTAAGTGGACTTAGTGCATCATATGTCTTTATCTCTATCTCTGTTTCTATCTCTATCTCTATATCTCTCTATCATCTATCAATCATCTATCTGTCATCTATCTATCTATCTATCTATCTATCTATCTATCTATCTATCTAAATGTTTGCATTTTTAACACCAGAAGAGATGGAGGCAGACTGGGAGGGGTTGAAATAAGGGAACCACAATACTCATGTGTGAAATTCTCAAAGTGTTTAATAAGAAATTAAATAGTTAGGAAGAGCCAGGCATGGTGGCACAAGCATTTAATGCCAGCACTTGGCAGGGGGAGGCAGGTGAATCTCTGTGAGTTTGAGGCCAGCCTGTACATAGTGAGTTCCAGTACAGCTGGGGCTACAGGGAGACCCTGTCTCAAAAAGACCAAAAATAAAAATTGAGAGGAATAAAAGAATCATCAATGAACTGACAGACACACAGTTAACTTGGCCTTAAAATTACAAAAAGTTTTCAACAAGCGTTATTTCTTCTCTCTCTCTCTCTCTCTCTCTCTCTCTCTCTCTCTCTCTCTCTCTCTCTCTCCACACACACACACATACACATTATATATATTACACACACACGCATATATATATATATATATATATATATATGCATATGTATGTATATATGCACAAACTCTCTGTGATGGTTAATTGATTTTTTTTTTCTTTTGGTCTTTGTGCGACCGGGTCTCCCTTTAGTCCAAGCTGGCCTGGAGCTCCCTCTGTAAACCAGGCTGGCCTTGAACTGGTTAACTGATTTTTAAAATTTATTTTATTTTTAATTATGTGGTGTGTGTGTGGGGGGGTATGCATGCGAATTTGAGTATAAGTACTAGTACTCACAAAGGCCAAAAGAAGGTGTAGGGTCCTCTAAGCTGATGTTATAAGCCACTCAATGTATATACTGGGACATAAACTCAGGTCCTATCCAAGAGAAGTATCTGCTCTTAAAGAAATGAGTCATTTCTCTGGCCGTTGTGCTGGTTAATTTCTTTTCCTTCTTCTTTATTGGAAAAAATAAAACTAGGCTCATATTCCTTATCCTCTCCCTCTCATTATTCTTCCTCCCTATTCTACTTTGTGTCCACTTATTTTCACCTTAAACCAATTGAGTCCAATTTATATTGATCAAGTGCTCTTGGGTATGGGCCACATCCTAAAAGAAATTGACTCTCCTCTCCCACCTTCTGTTAATGTCCACTAGCTTCTCAGCTAGTCCTAAGATTTCATGACAATGTCCCCACTACATGCTGAGATTTTGCCTGGCTTGTGCTTGGGCACTTCTTATACAAGCTGTCAGAGTTGTGACTTCATATGTGCAACTGACCTGTGAGTAAGAACACTGTTACTTTATATTCATTAACTGCTTCTTGCTCCTACATCTTTTGTAGTCTCCCCTCCAAGATGGTCTCTGAGGCTTGGGGTGAAGTGGGTTGTATAGATGTGCATGTACAGCTAAGAGCTGCACAGTCTCTTGCTCTCTGCAGAATAACCAGTTGCGATCTCTGTGTTAATCAGCACTTACTTCAACAGAAGCTACACTGAAGAGAGTGAGATGCACTAATATATAATTATAAGCATCAAGTGTCAGTTTCATACTATGTGTATTTATTAGAATAGTAACAGTAGTTTATAACAAGCGCCTATGACTTGTGTAGCCATATGGTCTTGGGTCTGATAATGGTGCTAGATATGGGCACCGTCTTGTGGAGCAATTCTTAAATCCAATCAGAAAGTCACAGTTGGTTACTCCCATGACATTCAGCCCACTTTTGCACAAGTGGGCATGTCTTTCTAGACATTTCATTATTATAGCTCACGTGGTTCACAGCTTGGTAAGTGTGATGGTTACGATTCTCTGCCAGAAGCATGCATAACCCTTTACAGCACTATGAAACTAATCATTAGAGTTGAATCTTCTAGGTCAATACCAACCTATTTTCTCCATTCTCTGACTCAAATATGTGGTGTTATTAGCAATAAGGTCTTACCATCAGGTTCTGGAGGGTTGCAAAGAGCATTGGCAATAGCGTGTAATGTTTGGGGATCTATGGGACCTTGCTGGCCAACAACTGCAAAAGTGGTAACTCATTCCTGGCAATGGGCTTTGGATTTGGTAGCCTTTGGTGTGTAGTACGAGTGTTGTCTGCCCATTATAGAGTAACTCTGTTTAATTTATTTTATTTTATGTGGGTGAATGTATTGCCTGCATATACATAACTGCATCTATGTTATGCATTTCCAGTGGAGGTCAGAAGAGGGCATAAGACCCCTTGGAACTGAATTTACAGAGGGTTGTTAGCTTCTGTGTGTGTGTCAGGCATCGAACTTGGGTACTGTGCAAGAGTAGTCAGTGCTCTTAACCACTGAGCCATGGCTCCAGCCCCTGTTTACCTTGTTTTTATATGTGTATATGAATATTTTAGGAAGTTTATACACTAGTAGTTTTCTATATCCTTATCTTTCATCCTGCACACAATTCAACTCCAAGTGCATCAAAGACCTCAACATAAGACATAATACTCAAAATCTGATAGAGAGAAGAAAATAGGGGCTGTGCTTGAATTTGTTGGCATAGGAATGGACTTTCTGAAGAGCATCCTGATTATGCAGGCATTAAAATCAATAATTAATAAATGGGACCTCATGAAACTACAAAGAAAAAGTGTACCATTACTCAAGAGGCAACCTACAGAATGGGAAAAGTCTTTACTGGTTTATACCTCTGACAGCAAGTTAGTGTGTAGAATATACAAAAACAATTACAACAAGGAACATGGAACTAAACAGAATTCACAAAACAAAATGAAAGACAAATGCTTGAAAGATAATTAGAAAAAAAAAAAAACATTCGACATCTTTAACCATCAGGAAAATGTATGTTAAAATTACTTTGAGATTTCATCTTTCCCCAGTCAGGGTGACTCAGACAAATAAAAGCAGGATAAATGCTGGTGTGAGTGTGGGGAAGGGGAACACTTATTCGTAGCTTGTGGGAGTGCTAATGGATGCAGCCACTATAGAAATCAATGTGGAGGTTCCTCACACAGTTAGATATAGATCTCCCACATTACCCAACCAGAGCACTCTAGGACATATACCCAAAGGGCCCTGTATCCTACTATATGGACACCCGTTCATCCATGTTCATTGCTACTCTTGTCACATTAGGCAGGACATGAAAATAGTCTAGATGAATGGATAATGAAAATGTGGGACATTTACAGAACGGGATATTAGTCAGCTGTTAAGAAAAGTGAAATTTGCAGGTAAATTAATGGAACTGGAAATATTCTGAGTGAAAGTGAAGTTTTCAGACCCAAAAGACTTTTCATATTTTCTGTCATTGTGGGATAATTATATATATATATATCCATATCCATGTGGAATATCCATTCATTGAGGTCAGGAAATTAGTAAGGGACCATTTGGGAAAATCTTTCAAGGGAAGGAAGACAGAACCAAGTGTTATAAGTGATAAGAGGAATAAAAAATTTGCAGGAAAAGTTAAATGGAGTGGGGGAAAGGAGGGAAGGATATAGGAGGGACTATAGCAAGTGATAACTAATACTAAATACATGTTGATTTAATTAAGAGATATCTAGGGTATTATTAAAACACACCTCTGTTTATATTGGTGATAGCATGTCTAGAGCTACTTAGGACATAAGAACTACGACTTTGTGAATAGTTTACCCCATGGATGGAGTAAAAAAAAAAATAGTGACTATATAGTTGGGAGGTTGTAAATTACAGAAGATGGAACCCTGTTTGGCAGAATTAAAGCACTGGCCCTGAGTGCTTGAGGCCTCTGTTTTGACTATGAAATTCATTCCTTAAACAGCTAATGAACCAGAGTCCATGCTTTCTTTTTGTCCTACATACACATCTGGCTCCGTCATCTTTGTTAAGTCTTTGCTTAGCTACTCTCTTCCCATGATTTATTTCTTTCCCCACAGTGTTCTTCCATATAAGAATTTGTTCATGCAAATATGTTCATTTGTTCATGCAAATATGCATTTGACATCATTTTCTAGGTCCTTATGGAAAATATTAGACATCCATATGGGTTTGTAAATACCCTTGAACAGAAGACAGTAAGGCATTTTTTAATAAACAGTAGGTTCATTTTAGTAATTTTTAATTTAGAAATTCTTCTTTTATGTAGAAATTCTCCAGAAAGTTTTATTTTCTTCCCAAGGTAAAATAACATAAAAAAACACAAGGCATTTATATAGGCAGATGTGATATCATTTCAAGGTTCAATGCTGGTAAGGAGACAAAACAAAAATTAGAATAATAAGTATAGAGTTATGTGAATAAAATCACCAAACTTAAATTGTTTTTAAGTAAAGTGCTCTCGCAGGACCATCAGGTAAAGGGTTACTCAGCCCTGAGAAACCTTATGTACTCAGAAAACATAGATTGAAGAGTGAGTGGTGACTTCTGCAATAATTGCCACATGAGGTCTTGGGCACATTGTCTTCTAAAGTAGTCCCAAATTAATTAAATACTATGCAAACAAACAAAAAATAGCCTCTTGGTTGTTCAAGAAAGGTTTTAACTGTTGCAATTCTGGAAAACGTGAACTATGTATTTGTTGGATTTTTTTTTCTATCTTTGCTTCTTCACAGGAACTAGAATACACTACTCTTTGATCACATAGATTTAAGTGTTTCTATTTCAGTTTAGAGCTAAGTGTAGCAGTATTATTTATAATATAATTCTTATTTGGTGTACTTAATGAAACTTTAGGTTTTGTTCTATATTCACAGATGTACTATTACACTTGAGAATTCCTCCTAGAGTGAAAAATATTAAGAATGGATGATACCTTTCTCTGTCTTGTCAGTGATTTGCCAATTAACCAAATGGGCTATCTCCCTTTTCTGCTGAACCAGCATCTGCAATGTTCTGCAAGTGCCTTTCCATCAACTTAATGTGCTTGGGTTTCCACCTGGGTAACGATAAGGCCCCATTTACTACCACTTTGATTTTCTTTAGTTACTGCTGCAAATTTTCCCTATAATTTCACAGTCCACTGCCACTTTGGCATTTTCTCTCCTGTTAATTTTCTGTAATATTTTTTTCTTTCCATCTGCAGCATCTTCAGAATGCTGGCCATCGATTGGTGTGGTCTTCTTTCTCTAAATGCACCTCTGCTATTATTGCCTTTTTAATTTTTGCTGCTTAGCAGTGCCTTAAATACGTTTAGCAAATATCTGCATAGGGCGTAGGCAATGTGGTATGCATTGTATTGACATTCAATTTTCCATCTGTGCTTTGCAAGTCTGGTAAACAAAGTGACAAATGTCCTGAAAATTTAAGAGGAATTCTTATTGTAAACTATACTATACTACATATTCAGAACATTGATTCATCTAAGTCTTGCTTTGTACAGTTACATTGACTGAGCCAGAGGCCAGGAATTCACTATTCTTGTCGTAACTCCAGACTCCTCCAGATTGCTCTGCTATTTAGTTTTAGGAACAAGTCTATTAACATGTGTGAGTGTCATCTGCCAAAGAGCTATGCTCATATTTCCTCTGGAAGCCTCCGTGCTGTGTCAGATAAATGTGCTGTATTAAAAAAAATCATCATTAAAGGTCATTACTATAATTGGCAATGTGGCAGATTCAAAGATTTAATTCATACATTTTTTTCAGATGTGCAAAGAAAATAAGATCTCTCTATCCCAGTAACTGATCTAAGCTTCCTTCAGAGCCTCCATCATACAGGAAAGTAACTGAGGGCAACTTTGGATACAGGGGGAGCAGAGGGAATGTATTCTCATCAAGACCACCATGGCATTTCTCTTAAGCCATAAATAGTCTCTCGGGCATGACACATTCTCTTTCTGAGAAGCCTGCCATTTATATTATCTCCTCTTTTCCCTATTATTTTCCAAGATGGTGTCTAGGTTTAGAGTTTGTTTTAAAGATCGAGGTGGGAGGGTTGGGGACAAGTGGAAATAACATCAGCTCTGTGGTAGGCAAAATAAAGGCTTTCAAAGAGACCTAAATCTTAATCTTCATAGCCTTTAAACATGAAAGAGAGAATTAGGATGCCAATGTATTCAAGTTTGCTAATCCACTAGCTTTGAAATGGAGAGGTCATTCAAGATTATTAGAATTGCTCCTTGTAGTCGAAAGGGTCTATGTAATCTAAAGAGAAAACCAGAAAAATAGATATGAGGTTATAGAATGAAGTTTCCACCTACTGTCTCTAACTTTTACCAGCATTTTACATGTATTGATTACGTGTGTGTGTGTGTGTGTGTGTGTGTGTGTGTACACGTATGTGCATTTGGAGGTCAGAGGACAATTAAGGGAATCAGTCCTTTCCTTCCAGCATATGGGTTCCTGGATGGAACTCAAGTAGTCAGACTTGGAGACAAGCTCTTTTACCCAGTAACCCATCTTGATAGCCCTGTCTCTGACTTTGAAGACAGAAGGAAATAAATCCATAGGATATGTATAGTCTCCAAAATATCTAACACTCCAGAGTATGGATTTTCATCCAAAACTTCCAAAGGGGAGTAGCTCTGCTGATCGGGTAAGCAGATATGATTTTAGGTTATGGAACCACTCCTGGGACTTCTGAACTCCAGAATTATAAGTTAATAACTTTATCTTTTTCCAAGCCATTGCTTATAGTAACTTTTTACCCCAGGGTAGGGAGACTATTTGAGACCAGGCTAGGACATAGTCTAAGTTACTCCATATTGAATATATCAGTGGTTTCAGACTATGCTTTCACTTAGGAGACTTTTTTTTTTTTTTTGTCTTTTTGAGACAGGGTCTCCATGTAGCCCCAGCTGACCTGGAACTCACTCTGTAGACCAGGCTGGCCTTGAACTCACAGAGATCAGCCTCCTGAGTGCTAGGATTAAAGGCCTGCACCACCATGCCTAACTCCATTCTTAAGGAGCAGAATCATTGTAGTCCCTGAATGGATTCATAAACTACATAAATGATACTATATATTAAACATCATCCATAAAGTACAGACTGATAAATAAAAAAAGACCTACACTATAAGTTTATTGGGGTGAACTGAAATGGTGGGGACACATAGTAGTATTAAAATCCACATCAAGGGGCCAGAGAGATGGCTCAATAGTTAAGAATACTGGGTGCTTTTGCAGAGGACCAAGCTTTGATTCTTAGCACCCACATGGTGATAAATAACTGTGCATAACTGTAGATCCATGGGATCTGACACCCTTCTCTAACCTCTGTGATCATTGAACGACAATATTTATATATGTAGACTCATATACATAAAAATAAAATTATTAAAAAATAAAAAAAATTATCAAGGAATCCAGGCCAGAGATCTTATCAGATATTCCAAAGGAAAAGGCACAAGTCCATTGCCTGACCTCCATAAAGTGATGGGCACCTAAAGCTAAGATGGCATAGACCCACACTGACCTATCCTTGATACATGCTGTGCGTGTGTGTGTGTGTGTGTGTGTGTGTGTGTGTGAAAGACGACAGGCAGAAGACTCCCTGACTGTCCCTGGAGCTTCAGTCCAGCTCAGTTCTCTGGGTGATGGTGCAGTCTACTCAATTGTCTGCCTGTCTGGAAGGGTTTACATCCTTAAACTACCTTGGATCTCTTTGTCACTCTTCCCTGTGTAGCCAAAATGAAAAAAAAATCCTTTTTTTGTCTTTTACCCTAATTTGGCTCTCTTAATGAGCTTATTGAAGACAGAAAATAGGTAGTCAAACTGGCTTTTGGGGCACAGGCTGTGATCAAATTCTGTTAATACTATCACTACTAGTGTCTGTGGTCTGCACTGTGACCTCTGTTTTGCCTTGTGGAAATGACATACTTGAAGTCCAGTTAGGCCCTTATTCATCTCCCTTGGCCATGTAGAGAAAACCATCCCTTAGGTCCAGGCTGTAATCCCAAGCATGAATGTTCTTTACAAGGGCTATGACTTGAAGGAGAGGTAGAAATTAACTAGGCAGATTAAGGTAAAAGGTCCTAAAAATGAACAGTTTCTGTTTCTTGGCTAAAATCAGGTCTTTGACTCTGAGGAATGCTCCTTGCTGGAGACCAGAGATGCCATAAATGTTAAAGCTAAAGTGTCTTTTGTTCTACTCTGGCCAGAGCCCAGGTGGTTTTTCCTTATCTTTCTTCTCCTGAATGATTATCCCTTTCTTAGAAACTTCGTAATGGTATGACTGAAGCTGAGAGAGATTACTGGACACCTAGTGGATGGACCAACTGGATTGATCAGTTTAACCATACTTGATACATTCAATTCAGAAAAACTATAGTTACACTGAAGAGATAACCCTCAGCAGTATTCTAATTCCAGGGATCCTTTCCTGCTATAGGAGAGCTATGCCTTCTTTCTATTTTTTTAGAGCTCATCTATGAATCTATAATGAACTTCTTTAAAAAACTCACCTTCTGTGATCTTATTCTTGGAATTCACGAGACAAGCATCTGGAAGCCACTAGTTTGCAGTGGCTTTGATGACTAAAAGTATTTCTAGGATATTAGATCTTCAGGCTAAGCTCATCAAGAACCAAGAAAGGCTCCGTGGCTCTCAAAGATATCCTACTTTTCTCATATGAGTTCTAAGTGGAAAGGTAAGCAAACTGTCTTTAAAATTCTTATTATTGAAATTTTGCCATTGTCATACAATATTCTTTGATGGTAGATCTGCTACCCCCATCCACATCTCTCCCCACTGCTCCCTGCCCAATTTAACATATATATATGTTTTTACATATATATATATATATATATATATATATATATATATATATATACATAAATTCTGATCTGTGTCCCCAAATGTCTTTCAGTGTGGGTCTATCCACTGGGCCCAGCAAGAGTCTCCTTCCTGTAATGTACTCTCTTCTCTTTCAGAAGCCATCAATTGTCCAAGTTCATTAGGTTGGGGGTTGGGTCAGGATTTCTTACCCACTTCCCCATTTCTGTGATTCTTTTTTCTCTGGTTTCAGCTTGCATAGGACCTGGGCATGTGGTCGTCATTGCTGAGAGTTCATTTGAGTAACTGACCAGCTATCTGGAAGATTCTCTTTCTTTGTGGATTTCTCTTTCTGTTCACTTGGCTCTGACAATCTTTCTGTCTCCTCTTCCATAATGAACCCTGAGCCTTGACTTAATTAATTAATTGATTAAATTAATATTAATTAAATATGTATGAATATTTTGCCACATGCATGCAATGCCCAGAGAGAGCAGAAGTGGGTGTAAGAACCCCTGGAACTGGAGTTACAGATAGTTGTTAGTTGCCATGTGGGTTCTGGGAACTGAACCTGAATCTTTGGCAAGAGCAGCCAGTGCTCTTAACAACTGAGGAAGCTCTGCTTGTTTGCTCTAGGTTTCAGTATCAATTTACCTCACATAACCTGGAAGGTCAGAGCCCTGTCTGCCTCTCATGATACTTTGGTTTGTCTTTAAATATTTCTAAACTGGAAGAAATGTACTTGCAGCAGGAAATTTCTTTCCAACCTAGCTGTGGTTTCTCCCAGTCTCTGATCATAGATAGCAAAATCTGTATTATGTTAGGCAAACTCTATTGCCAATATAGTAAATGTTAAGATAATTTATAATATCCCTTTTAATAGGGCATGATTTTAAAATTATTGCTTCCATATGGTATTTACTGCAGCCTTATGATATGATTGTTTATATTAGTTTCCTTCTACATCTAGGTTGCATGACTCTGATCAAGCAGATGTTTCCATAATACTATTTATATGACCAAATACAAGGAAAAATTAAGATAAAAGTGCTCAGCTATTCTTCCTATTACAAAATTATATAAATTTTAGTATGGATATAGGACACTTACTCAAAAGGAAAATAAATGTTCTATAAATTTGAGAGACAGTAATGAGAGCTATTATTTTAAGTGCCTCTACATTTTTTAAATATATATTTGTGATTAGGGTTTGTTTTTTTTTTTAGGTTTCATGTTGCCGAAGGTGGCCCTGAATTCCTAAGACCAAGGTTTACCCTTAATAAGGTCCCTGTGTTAACAAATAGCTTGGATTATAGGTACATGCCACCATTTCTGGCCTATTTGAAACTTTTAAATTGTATTAAAACAAATACTTTAGCTTTTTGCTTAGAAACATTCTTTATCAATTCTTGGATAATGTCTTACAAAGTATTTTTTAACATAGTCAACTTCCTGCCCCAAATTCCTCTCACATCCACTACACCTTTCTGTCCTTTATTTTCTTTGATTTAAACCAGTGAGTCCAATTCGTATTGCTCAAATAATCTTGGGTGTAGGATCATCTATCTATCAGAGCATAGTCAACTACCAGGGGCCACACTCTTAAATAAAGCTGACTGTCCCTCTCCTAGAACCTATCAACTCCCCTAATCTCTTCATTTAGGGGTAATACTCACCTCCCACCTCCAAACTGGGAGTTTGTCTGGCTTAAGCAGGAGCAGCAGGTCTTGTGCAGGGTGTCATAACACAACCACTTTGAATTCAGATATGCAACTGCCCTGTTATATCCAGAACACATAGTTTTGTTGTAGTTATCCACAAACTAGAGCTCCTGAAATCTGTCCAGCTTGTCTTCTGCAATAATCCCTGAGCCCTAGGTGGAGGGGTATAATATAGGAGTCTCTTTTGGGGCAATCCCTCCATAGTTCCTTATGGGCTGCAGGTTTACCAGTTGTATTAATCACCATCTACCACAAAAAGAACTTTTCTGATGATGATTGAGAGGTGCACTAATTTATGGGAATAGTGATACATGATTAAGAGTCAGTTAAATACTCTATTCATTTAACAGAGTAACAGTCCTCTGACTTGTCTAGCCACATGTTTTTGGCCCTGATAATGGTGTCAGTTATGTGTTACATCTTATTAACTGGGCTTTAAATCCAATGAGAAAGTGGTGATTACTCCCCTGATATTCAGGCCACTATTTCGCAAGTGGGCATATCTGATCAGGTTGGTTGTTATTGTAGGTCACAGAGTTCATAGTTGGACAATTTTGATGATTGCTTGTCTCCTCCAGGAACATCATAGCACTTTCCAGCACAAGGAACGGCAGCCAGCAGGGATGAAGCTTCTAGGTCAGTATTAGCTTGATTTATCCATGTTTTATGACTCAACATGTCTTCAGTAATAGTTTAGTTTTAGTTTTTGAAATTTTGTGTATCTGCATTGGGGTATGCACATGTGAGTTGAGTTTCCAATAAGGCCAGAGACATTGGATTCCCCTGGAACTAGAGTTATTTCCAGTTGTGTGCTGCTTAGTGTGAGGGTTGGCAACTGAACTCAGGTATTCTGCTAA
Organism: Rhizomys pruinosus; assembly: GCA_009823505.1. Classification (NCBI taxonomy): domain Eukaryota; kingdom Metazoa; phylum Chordata; class Mammalia; order Rodentia; family Spalacidae; genus Rhizomys; species Rhizomys pruinosus. The sequence goes on along the minus strand of VZQC01003927.1, from coordinate 548,597 downwards.
AACAGCTGGGACTCTCAGCCTCTGGGTATCTCTATAGCTTAAATACGTTTGTATTAAATAAGGAAACTTGAGAACCTTTATTAAAATTGGTTTTACATATATTTATTAAACCAAAAAAGATCATGGATTAAATTGGATCTGTGGAATAATGCCAATAGTGTCCTTTGTTTATTCCATTGAATACCTGAAGTACCCTTTATAAGCATTCTCTACACTTGTAGTCAGTTGTTATATGTCACTATAATATCCTCTGCATGGAGAAGATCATACAAATGGAAGATAGTTGTTTTCTACCACTTTTCCTTTTCTTGTTTTAACACATAGCTACCCATAATTGAAGGTCAATTCATCTTGGCTTCTACTCATTATGTTTTGTACTGCCACATAAATTGCTTATTTTGCCTTGAAAGATGTGTTAGTTACTTTACTTTTGATGTAATAAAGTATCATGATACAAAGCAACTTAGGGAGGAAAGGGTTGATTATGGCTTGTGGTTTCAGGGTAGAGCCCATCAGGGAGGGAGTTCAGAATGGACCCCAACACTCAGGAAAAGCCCGATGGTAGGAGCAGATATATTTCATCCACATACAGAAAGTGGAGAGAGAGAAGGATAGAGAGAGAGAGAGAGAGAGAGAGAGAGAGAGAGAGAGAGAGAGAGAGAACAAGAAATGAGGAAAGGCTATCAATGCTAGATAAAGCTCCACACTCCATGGTGACGTACCTTCTTCAGAATGGCTGTGCTTCCTAAAGGTTCTTTGACCTCTCCAAACAGAACTACCAACTGGGGACCAAGTATGCAAATACTTTGTGCCTGTAGGGGTCATTTCTCATTCATACCTCAACAAAAGGTGGGTCAAATACATCTATTATTTCAAAAATGTGTGAGAATAATCATAACCATTCAATCTCAACAATATTAAATGACCTTTGTAGGGAAAACATTACTTGGCTCACTTTAACAAATATAAAATAAAGTAGAATTATTTTTACCAGCTCTAGAATGGTCCTGACTTTCTTGTCTACATAGTCTGTGAATTTACTTATCTTGTTTTTTGAGATCTGAGTTATTAGTTACTAGATTACAATTGGAAATGAGCTTATCAGAGTGGGGGCATTGGCTGATGCATACTATGAGCCCTGTCACATGAGAAGGTTCAACCACTGTCACCTTGCCAGGTGAATGCAGTACACAATCAAAGCCAGATTAGATGAACCACTCCACAAGGATGATACACATGCAGTGGTCAAATAGTACTTGTTCAAGCTTCCCAAGGCTTATATGTATACAGTGCAAGAGTAGATTATTAATGCAACTATTTGCCTTTCTCTTTTCTGCACTTTTCATGTCTAATAGATCACTTCATCTTCCTCATTTGGAATCTGCTGATTATTTGACTTTATATTCTTTGCTCTGTTATTACTACCTCAATTTAGCCTGTCATAAATATATAATTACTGCTAAGTTATTGTCAGATAACAATTACTGATTCACTTACTTGTGCTATTTTCCACTATTCTGAACCAACTGTATAAATCAAAGAGACAGTAAAATGCAATGGTTAAATGCTTAAAGTTTGGTTTTAAATTCCAGTTGTGATTAGTGTTGTGAAAACAGCACAATGGATTCAACAGTTGCTACTTTAAAGAACTAATCCCACTGGCGTGAGAAGACAAGCAGGGCAGGAATGGACAGAGTTTGGAACAACAGACAAACACAGGCAGGAGCATCTCTCTTTACTCTGCTCCAGCCTTGAATTCTCACTTTAGTATTCCTCAATGGAAGGAGGCAGGAGAATGCAGAACACAGGTCACCATTGAATGGTCATTTTACCAATGAGATAGCATAGATTATTAATTCACCTATACAATAAGCAATGCAGCTGAAGAATTCTCTAACCATAAATATGGAATTACTAAGAAAAACTATAAATAACAGTTAAAGATTTTAAGTGTCAAACAATAAATTTTGAATGCTGACAAAGAAGTCACAGAAAAATTTTAAAATCTTACATGAAAAAAAAAAATTAAAAAAAGCCAGGCATGGCAGCCTTTTTCCCAGCTCTCAGGTGGCAGAGACAGGAAGATGACTATGAGATTGAAGGCAGCCTAGTCCACATAGTGAGTTCCGAGCCAGCTGGGGTTACAAGGAAATCCTGTGTCAATAAAAATAATAAAAACTTTCAGTATGGCTTACAATATCCTTTACATACTGATGAATATTGAACATGTTCAGTATTAGTTTCTGGGATAATACATTTCTGATAAATCACTTGAATTCATTTTCTGTAGATCAGTGGAGTTTTTGAAAAATGATTACATAAAAATAATTTTCGGGGCTGGAGAGATGGCCTAGCGGTTAAGAGCTCCGACTGCTCTTGCAGAGGACCCGGTTTCGTTCCCCAGCACCCACATGGCGGCTGAGAACCGTCTGAAACTCCAATTCCAGGAGAACTCCAGTTCCAGGGGAATCCGACGCCCTCTTCTGACCTCTGCAGCATTGCACGACACTGGTGCACAGACCTGCATGCAGACAGTACATTCATACACATAGAGAAAAATAAAAAGAAATTTAAAAAAATATTAAAAAAAATAATTTTCAAGAAATTGATTTTTGTCAATTTATCTAGTGAGTGTTCAAGAAAAGTTTATTATGGTTGTTACTACTATAGAAGGTAGTTCAAATGCATTGCAAGAAATTCACACACATAATTATAATGTGTATTTCTCTAATAGTCAATAAAATTTCCTCTATCCAAATATTTCATCATGATTTTGGATCAACTACAAATGGCTGTCTCGCCCAAAATCCTAAGGTCACATGATCTTATACTCTGAAGATACCCCAAAATCACTTTGAAAAAATGAATTTTTTTCCCTTTTTAAACATCTACTTTCTATACATGTTTGTGTTTGGACTTACAACATAGTACTAAAACTTTGTTTTTCACATTTATTTTCTTTTTAAGATTGGCAGATGTTTGAAGTCAACAATGCCTTTTTTTCTAATCAAAAGCATAACATCCCAATAAGTATGTTTGGAAAGTATATTTTAATCTCAGTCGATCTTTGAAAATTTGACAAATAGTTGTCACAATATAAAATGCTTTGTCCATCTAATAGGGGTACAAAAATTGGCACTCACATGGGCCAGCTCCAGCTGTTTCTTTGTTTTGTAAATAGCCATTTATTGAAACACAGCCACACTTGATTCTTTGTGCATTTGAAGGAAAGCAGGACTGACACTTTGTGAGTTATGATCATTAGAAGTGATTCTCAGATCATAATAAGTGTTCTGCTAAATTAAGTTAAACTGTCTCCATTTGAGTAATCATGTGCCTTTCCTTCAATGGAGAAGTGCATCTTCATTTTATACGTAATTTGATGGCCTAATTGTCCAGGTGATAGAAAATGAGGTCCAATTCTTTGATTATACAAAGCAGAAATAATTTAACACATCTTTCTGTTCCCTAGTTTGTCTGCACTCCACTTTCTCTTCCCTAGTTTGTCTGCACTCCTATAATTATTGCACTTCTTGGGGCATGGAGAGATGGCTCAGTAGTTAAGAACAGTGCAGAGGACCAGGGTTCAGTTTCCAGCACCCACATGGCAGTTAATGCTAGTTTGTAAGTCCAGTTCCAGGGCATCTGATGCCCTCTTCTGACTCCACAGGCATTGTATGACATGGTGCACTTAGTCATGAAGTAATGCACTCATACACATAAAATAAAAATAATCAATAATATACTAAAAAAATTGCACTTCTCCAGGATATTTACTTATCTCATGATATCCTCATCACTTAGCCTCAAAAATAACATGCAAATCCACTTGGAAACTGCAAGATGTTATAAGCACTGTAGGATATTAACTGTTCAAAAAGCAATCACAGGCTGGAATCCTGCCCAAATAAAGTATCTCATCAATCCATAGTGACACTCTGTTTACTACTTTTTAAAAATTTTTATTTATTTTTTTATATGTATGAATGTATTGTCTGCATGTAGGTCTGTGCACCCGTGTCGTGCAATGCTGCGGAGGTCAGAAGAGGGTGTCAGATTCCCCTGGAACTAGAGTTAAAGACGGTTCTCAGCTACCAAGTGGGTGGTGGGAATCAAACCCAGGTCCTCTGCAAGAGCAGTCGGCACTTTTAACTGCTAGGCCATCTCTCCAGCCCTCTGCTTACTACTTTTATTGTAATTGAGTTGACCTTGGGACATAAAGTAATGGGGAATAATTGCTCAAGGATAAGCTCTGCTTATGCCATATCTTTTTTTATCCCCTGATCTGTCAAAAATTATTTATAGTGAGGCTTTTCCCTTGAGTTAGCTGATGTATAAATACTCCATTAATAGTTGGATGCAAAGTGTCTGTTTTCTCCTCTGAAGTAGAACAAATGTATATGCAAGTATGTGGAGAGATATTTAAGAGACTTACTGTAGAACATTGGTCACTGCAATATGGAGGCTTAACCATGCCATTATATGCTGTCTGCAAGCCTAAGAATGAGAAAAGTGACTGTTGCAGTTTATTGATAATCTGATGGTCCCAGATGCAGGAGAACCAATGACCAAAGCCATGGGTTACCAGGCCCTGGAAGCTGCTGATGTCCACTTCCAGAAGATGGGAGTCCTAGCTCAGGAATAGTTACAATTTTTGTTTGTTCTCTTTAGGTCCTCAGTGAATTGGATGGTGCCTTTCCACATTAGTGGCATCAATTTTATCCAATCTATTGATTGAAATGTTAACTTCTTCCAGAAACATCTTTATACCTACAGTTAGAAATATTATTTTACCAGTATTATTGTTAAACCTGTCTAATGAAGGTGACAGTAACTATCTTAGTGTGACCCTGGCTCCAAGCATGCTGTAGTGTAAATATCATAGTACCTACATTTGCCATCAAATAGGACAATATCAGATTAGTAGATGATTGATCTGCCACCCCAAGGTTGTTATTTTAACTTTGGGCAAAGAGGGATGCTTTCCTTTGCTGATGCCAACAGCATAGCTGGATTTACCATGTCTTGGTTATGAGGATGACACACAGCTTTTATTCTCAGTAGACAATGCTGTGATTGCTCTATGAGTTAAGGTGTTTGAACTTAACCATAATTTTGTTCATTACCATTTTAATTTCATAATTGTTCAGTCTTCAATATTTGTAAAACTTGGCTCCTAGACTTCAACTTGTCTTTTGAGGAATTTGGGGTTTCATTTTCTGTCATCTGACAAAAAATTTATTCAGACCCCATGTAATTCCATCAGAAATGTTCTCACAGTCCTAACCTCCCAATACAAATAATTTTGAGCTTTCAATTTTATAATAAAATAATTACTTCTCACCTTTATTTTTTATTTATTTATTTTTTTTGCTTAGTGTCTTTTCAGCAGTTTTTTGGAGACTTGCATACTATGTGGTAAAAGACGGGACTTCTAATGTTAAGCCACAACATTTTTATCATACTCTTTCCCTAAGACAGGTGTTGATTTATATTGCAACCAATGTAATGAATTCCTAATTCCTAAACAAACAAAACAGTTCTGAATAAACTTACTTTCTTTATTGCTTTGGACAGCAAGAATTACAAATATAAAATGGCAATGTTTGCTAACCCACCCCCAAATACATATGTTCTATCATCTCAAGAGTAATATTACATAAAAATACAAATCAAAATTCATCAAAATATACTCAAAGTTTACATGAAAGATTTCTTTATATACAAACCTCTTAAAATCTAGTTTCTGCATGTGGTCATATGTTTACTGACTGGTTTGGCATAGCAACTCGCTCTAATTCAATTTTTCTGATGGCCTGGATTCCAGTGAGTCATCTAAGGATTTTTTTGGAATTCTTTGCAATCTTCTTTCTTTGTGCCTATGGGATGATTAGTGTCAATTGTCATCATGACAAAATGTAGAATCACCTAAGGGCCTCTGACCATGCCTGTCGGAGTAGGAAAATCACTTATTGCAGGTGGCACCCAACCCTGGCTGGGGTCCTTGGCTGTATAAGGGGAGAACAGGGAGTGAGCAGGGTTCATTCCTTATTCTCTGCTTCCTGACTGTGGACATGTTGTGGCTTTTGCTTCCAGCTCCTACCACCTTAACTTCTCCATGATGGCATAGCAGAAAACCATTTGTTTAAGTTGATTTTGTCCATGTATTTTATCATAGCAACAGGAAAAGTAAGACACCCCGTTTGGAATGTTTTGAAGTATTGTTATAATTATATCTACAAATGCATGCTATCATTTAAAAACTTATTTTTTTCCAAGAAAAATCTAGTTGTTTTTAGGAAAAAATGTTGCTTAGAAGGCATCTTAATGACTTCTAAATTTTGAAATAAATACTGTCTATTCCCACACAAGTAACTAGTTTGTTATTAAGCTCAAGGAAAAAATGATCTTTCTTAGGAAAGTCCAGGAAAGGAAAGGGTGCATCTGTTCCTATCGGGCTTTCCTGGAAGCTATTGTTTTTTTGTTGTTTTTTTTTTTTTTAATTTTTTTTCTTTAAATTTTATTTATTTCTGTATGTGTGTGAATGTACTGTCTGCATACAGGTCTGTGCACCCGTGTCGTGCAATGCCGCGGAGGTCAGAAGAGGGCGTCGGATTCCCCTGGAACTGGAGTTCTCCTGGAATGGAGTTTCGGACGGTTCTCAGCTTCCATATGGGTGCTGGGGATTGAACCCGGTTCCTCTGTAAGAGCAGTCGGCGCTCTTAACCACTAGGCCATCTCTCCAGCCCGGAAGCTATTGTTAGAGAAAGAAAGAGGCTTGCATCCTAGGAACAAATTGTATCAGGAAAAGGACTCAGATTTCAGGTTTTACAACATACATCTCTTGCCAAGTGATCTCTATTTAAACAAGGTATTTTGTGTCATAAAAAGAAATATATTCATAATAAATCAAGTAGAAATACTTAAGATGCATCAGCGTGTTTTTTAAGAACCAAAGTATGATTTTAAGGTTTGAAATCATGTATATTAGGATTAGTAGAAGGATTGTTGTCATTGTAATCTTTTAAGACATAAAATCTAAAAGGCTACCTAAGCATCTGATATACAAGTCACAGAAACTTTCTGTATTTCAGTTTATTAATAAACTGAAATTTGATTGCAAATCATTATCAGGGGCACATTTAGTCCAATACATACCTTTACAATGAAATGAACTTGACATTTCTTGAACATCACATAGGCTACTAAAGTTTTAAGCTACATAATAAGCACATGTACCAGAAAGGACATTCTTTTGGTTTTAACCTCACACCGCTTTAAAGGAAATTCATGATGGCACAGGTAATGCAGATGGTCACTGGGCAAGAAAGCAAATTTGAACAGATGCCTTATAAATGTCAAGCTCTGAGGAGAGAAAACAGAGGAAACCTGTGAAGCAAACAAAGCTTATAGTCCCAAACTAAACATACAATGGTAGAGGGAAACACTCAAAGCGAAATGAGTAGATGGAGAATAAGTCCACTGAGCAGGAAGTAGTGATCCCCACTGTTCAAAGGAGTCTTGGTCTTTTAAAGGGAGTGACTGACCTTAGACCAGGCTCCAGTGGATGAACTCCCACCAAGGGACATGTGAGGACACAAACTTGACTCAATAAGCCTTAACATATATGACAGATTGCATGAAAACTAGGTGGGCAGACTATGGGGGTTGCAGGTAGGAGAGGGGGATCTAAATAAGATCAATACATAGTGTAAGAAATGCATGAAATATCAATAAAATATATATTGAAAAAAATAAGAAAATAGTGTAAATTTACCAATAGTACATTAGTTCAAGAATACCTGTGTCCAGCATGGCTGTTTCTACAGCCTCACTTTGCCACTAAGTGCATCTGTCTCTCTGTATTCTGCTGTATATCCCCTTTGGCTTTCATAGAAAGATGCAAAATGGTACAAAAGAATGAGCTGTTTCTGAGTTTTTTTCCCTTTGTACCATGAATCTTATGCATGCATAGATATAGATAGATAGATATAGATAGATAGATGATAGATAGATAGATAGATAGATAGATAGGTAATAAGCAAATGGATAGGTGGATTGATAGAAATTTCAAACTATTTTCAGACTATCTAAAGAGTGAATATAAGTTGAGGTTCCAATCATTTTACAAAATAAGAATTCTGAAATTTTCTAAAATTTTGAGCTGTATGGTCACACAACTATTAGGAAAACAGGCTTAGAAGCTGAATACACCTTTGCATTATTTTTATTTCCCCACACTCAATAACTATTCTCCAAATGGATATATTGTCACTATGTTCAAATTAAATTATATTTTCCAAATTAGCAAAATATATTTATCTTACATATTTTTCTTTACATTTTAATTTGAATGATGATTTGGCACAGTTGAAAGTAGTCGGATTCCAATTAGGAATTAAGCACTAATTAAGATCTTGATGGGATGTGAAACAAATATTCAAATTAAAGGTATTTTTTGCTTTGTCGAAGCTTGGTGACCTCCAATTCCTTAGAATTATTTTATTAAGGTTGTCTGCACATGAAAACTCAAGGCATTTGTTTATAGATCCACAAAAAATTAGAGTACAGAGTGTATACCCCCTGTTTTACATGGCTTGATGTTTATTAACAAGAGTGAACTAGTGGATAGGCTATTTAACCAAAGAAAAAGAAGAGGATCTTTAGTCAAATCATTTAATTTCAAAATTCACATAAAGTGATGGGTCTTAATAAAAATGTTTTATCTATTTATTTGTTGTTTTTAGTTAAAATTAGAGAATTTTAATGGGCTTGCTTACAAGATAATGGCCAACAAACACACACTCATTTACACCATGCATGCAGCTGGGTTCTGGGTCCAACATGGCTGCCAGGAGTGCCTGAGCAGCCCCTTTGCCCTCTGCCCTGCATGTTGGTCAAAGGGAGGTAAAAGAGAGCCCAGCTTCCTGTGGTGAGGCTTTCATATGGCTCCATCCCTACTCAGAATCCTAGAGTTCCAAAATCTCGTGCACCAAAATCATGGCCGATGGTCCAGTGGAACCTGGTGCCTGGGCATTGACTCAGGCTCCTCCCCCAAGTAGTCAGTCTGTCAGGTGGTTTCAAAGAAGAAGCACCCTGTCCTACACGCCCCCAAACCCCCATCCCCGTCTTCTTTGGCCCTTACAAAATGGACACTCCAACTTCTTCTGCAAGAGTCCCTGGGCCTCAGAAGGGTGGGAGATAGAGTCTTTGATGTAATACATCAAATTCTTGGGTCTGTACAGTTCTGTCTTGACATTTATACAAACATTTACTCTGTGGGCACAAACATCAATTCTTGGATGGTATCTTTTTTTTTTTTTTTTTTTTGGTATTTTGGTATTTTGAGATAGGGTCTCCCAGTTGGCCTAGAGGTCACTCAGTAGACCAGCCACGTTGGCCTCCTGAGTGCTAGGATTAAAGGCGTGTGCCACCATGCTCAACAGATGGTATTTTACTTAATCTTGGCATTACAGCTTTTTAATGAGGTCTATAACGTCTTCCATCACTAAGCGGCACTATGCTTGCAGTATCAGCAATGTCTCCTGCCCTCCAAAGGAGCTGGCCATATATCCAGTTACACTTGCATTCTTGGTACACACACATCTTGGCCCTCTCTATTGCACTTGTGTCTTCTTTGGGGAATGGCAGCATGTGAGGTCCATGGAACTTCAGAGACCATTTCTTTTCCAGGGACTTGTACACTGCTCTTCTGCACTATCAAGGTCAGCTGTCTGTGCCAAGTCTCAGCATAACTTTCCTCTCTCACATTCATCTCCCATGGTTTCTTCAGCACTGGGAAGGTCAGCTGTGTTTCCAGTGCCAGGTCTCAACATAATTTTCCTTTCTCACATTCATCGCCCATTGTTTCTTCAGCAATAGTGTGTTATCATCCACTTTTGTGTGTACCCAGTCATAGGCAAAATGCCCTCTGTTTTGGGGGCTTTTAGAGCCTTCCCAGCCAACAGCTCCCAGAAGGGCAGTTCATGCCTGGTACTGAAGCTTTTATTTCCTAATAGCCTTGTCTATAGGCTTTCAGCATAATTATAGTTGTATACAATGAATAAATATTAAAATTCTGTATCTGAAATTGTAATTTTATTTAGTAAACTATTCTTGGTCCCACAAAATGTCAGCTTCTAAATTATTATAATATTGATTTGTTTCTAATTGTACATCTTAACTGACTTACATTAATGCTTTCTACTGCATCCATTGTTAACACTCAGTAAATGTATTTAATGAAATAAGTTTCAAAATCACTTTTTTCCTTAAATCAGCAGGTGAAGAGAAACATGGTATAAATTTGGCTTAAACACCATTAACTACATATTAGCTAAGAAAGAATAAAATTAAAAACATTATAGCACACTGAGAACTTTCTATACATACAGCATTGCACTAAAATCTGACCCCTCAATAAATCCTCTTCAGAATCCTAAGCTCTCATTATGAGCTCCATCTCCTACAGAGGGGTAGCTGAAAATAACATGCTTTGTAACTTGTAAAAGTTCCTTCAACTCTCATCTACTGAACAATGATTTATTAAGGACCTCCAAGGATCCAGGAATGTGATGAACACTTTATAGACAGTGGTGAAATAATTCAATATAATTTTGCCTCCTGGATCATATAGGTTATACATCCAAAAATAAAGTTAGGATTCTAAGATAGTCTCAGAGATAATCTGCACTAAATTATCTGAATCTTATCATGCTTTTCATAATTAATTTGGATGAAACAACAACATTAACACTGATCTAAAATGTTGTGCTAAATGTATCTAAAGAAAAATATGATCAAGTATTATGGTTGGAATGTGATAAGTCACCCACAGATTCCTCTATGTTTGTTAGCAGTGCTATTTAAAGATATCATATTGCATTTAGAAGCTGGAGCCTGGCTGGTGGCACTGGTCACTAAAATCAGACCTCTGAAAGTTGTTATCTTCTGATTCTCTCCGAAGTTTGCATCACGGTTGGTGAGTAAGACATGAAGGATCCACCAGAGCACGCTTTTGCAGCCACAGACAGAACATCCCCTGCAAAAATGAATAAAAGCCCTCTGGGATCTTGGGCCCCAATAAAGCCTTCCTCCCTCAGGTTGTCTCTCTCAAGTAGTTTTTCAGAGAAAAAAGAAAAGTAAATAAGACAACTAAGATTTTGGGCCAAGACCCTAAAATTTCTGATTCAGATATATCTTGAGCAACATATGCAAAGGAATACCAAGGCTTTGGGTCCCAATAATTTTGTGCTGTTTGTTAATAAATCATTATTTTGCACGAATCCTATGTGAATGTTGTTTATCTTTGAGTGAGTAGAAGAGAAGTGTATTCTGTCTTGACCATAGAGTATGAAGACCAACCCTGACTATCACAGACACTGATCTTAGTTTCTGTTAATGCAGTTTGATTAAGAGGATTATGCCAGGGTTGACATCATTCCATTCAAAGTCAGCTGGAAGCCAGAAAAGTAATACTTGTGTATTTTAAAAGCACTTTTTAAATCCTATCAACTACTTTCCTGAATCCACCAGGCTATATGAAATAGTCTATTAGCTTTGAAGGTAGCATAAAACAACACTCACAGCTTAGGGACTTATAGAAATAAGTATGAGTGAGCACATCAAATATGGCTCCCCGGGATATGCTGGACTTGGTTGTGCTTGGTTTAGTCCTAGTGCAAATGTGTCATAGTTTGGGTCCCAGGATAAAGGAATAGTCACTAGGTGGGCATGGTGCTCTTGTTTTGGAGGTAGGAACACAGTCACTAGCAGACACATATGAGACCTATTATTGACTCTGAGTAGAACTGGAACATGGCCATTTCTCACATGACTAAGCACTGAGGTAATGGGACACCATGGCTACATCATCCTCACCAAGCCTAATGATCTTGGGAAGGAAAGAAGAACCAGTAAACTCTTTACTGAAGAAACAGTAAACTCTTCCCCTAGCAAGCTACCTTCTAAGGATCTTTCATTAACATCTTGTTGGTATTATCCATAATAAATATATCAATTCGACTTCCTGCAAAATTTTAGCATTTACAAAGAAATAAGCCTGTATATTAATTATCCATCACAAATTTCACTTTTTTCTTTAAAGTCTACTGTGTGCTAATGGAGTCAATTTACTAAAATCTAGAAATTGCCAGATTCAGAAATAACCTCCATGGAGCATCTAAAATGTCAATCCTACAAATCTACTTTCTTTACTTCCCCACAGTAAATTATTCTAATAAATGAAATTTTTTCTCTCACCTTTGTTCTCAATGAGCATGTAAACTTGTAGCTATTATAAACAGAAGTGTATGGAAGGTAAGATAGATAGGATTTAAAAAATAATTTATTATTTTTATTTTTTATGTGTTTGAGTATTTTGCCTGCATGTATATAAGTGTGCTCATTTGTGCAATACCCACAGAGGTCAGAAGAAGATGTCAAAGTCCCTGGAGCTGGAATTGTGGACAGTTAGCCACCATGTGGGAGCTGAGAATAGAAGCTGGGTCCTCTGCAAGAGCAGCCAATGCTCTTAATACCTGAGCCATCTCTCCAGCCCCAGGTTGGATTTATATACAGGGAAAAAGCTAGAGTATTCTGCTTCCTCTTTCTTTCTAGGGAAAGTTTTAATATTTTATCATTTTCATTTAATGTGTATGAGTGTATCACCTGCATGTGTATAAGTGCACTTGCGACATATGATGCTTGGGGAGTTGGAAGAAGGCATTCGATTCCTCTGGAACTGGAGTTATAGACAGTTGTTAGCCACCATATGGTTGCTGAGTATTGAATCCAGGTTCGCTGGAAGGTCAGCTGGTGCTCTTAACGTCTGAGCCATCCGTCCAGTCCCTCTGATAAAATTTTTACCAATGAAAGATGAATGACATCAGTAAAATTTCAATATCTATCTATCTATCTATCTATCTATCTATCTATCTATCTATCTAGTACACACACACACACACACACACACACACACACACACACGTGCGCGCACACACACACAGTCATGACCAAAGCATTTTCTTGAAAGAGTAATGTGAACTATATGCTAATGGATGATAAGAGGTTTTGAATGGTTTGACTCTTCTTCAGGTTTATCCTGCAGGACAACAACAATTATATCAAGACTCATTACAGTGTGGGAGAGCCTGCTTAATGTTTATGAATGCATGATCCTTTTCTAGGTAGATGACCTGAGTTTGGGTGTCATCACCCAATTTTAGAATTGTACCCAAACCTGCAATCACATGAGTGCCACCACACTTCCAATTGTAAATTCCTTTATCTATTTTTGATTAGCCTTAAGAAAACTTTTTCTTCTGAATCAATCAGATCTCTAGGAAATGTACATGATTGTCTCATCCTGAGTACCCTGTGCCTAGCTACATCTTATGACATGAGGCCCTAGGAGAGTACTACACAGAAGTACAGACAGAAGAGGGAGGAGGCATCACCAAGGACTTACACAAAGGTGGATAAAATAGGACAAAGATTGTCCTCTGAACTCCACACGTATTCCATGGCATCCATACCCTCCCCCACACATAATATGCACACATACACAGAAAATAATAATAAATAAAATAAAGTAAGATTGTCTTTAAAATTTCTTCAGGTACTTAATCTAAGAAATGTGATTTTTCACAAATTTCTATTGTTGGGCTGAGTGGTTATAGCACTGTCTGGTTTTTCAGAGGTCCCAGGTTCAATTCCCAGCACCACATGGTAACGAGCAACCATCCATAACTCCAGTTCCAGGGGATCTGACATCCAGTTCTGACCTCCATGGGCATTGCACAACACCAGTGCATTTACACATATGCTGGCAATACACTCAAACACATAAAAGAAAAATAATAAAAGAATAATTTTAATAGAATTTTATTATGTACACTACACATAATTGTTGGAATTTTTAATGTGGAATATGATATATCAAAGAGGGAATGAATAACAGAAATTTAAGATAAATAGGGAGTACCGAAGTCTATCTGCATCTAGATTCAGTTTTGTAGTACTGTCAAAAGATGCTTGAAAATAATAGGTACATGTTTCTGCTAATATACTTGCTAATGTATTTAATTAAATCATTGATATTTCACTATTTACCAGACACATGTAGTTTAATCTATCTTAGTTTTTTTTTTTCTTGAGGCTATATGTAACTGTGATTAGTGTGCCTCAATTTTCCTATACAATCTTTCAATGTATAAATTAAATTTATTGTAAATCCTGTATAGTCCCCCCCCCTTCCCCAGTGGTTTCTCAACGAGTCTTACCTATGTTTTCCTGGTTGACTTTATCTCTTCCTGAACCTTAGCTGTTAATTCACATGAAAATACATAAAAGTTCTTTTAAATGTAGACAGAAAAGTAGAATCAAAATTAAATTTTAATTGTGTTTCTCTTTGAAACCAAGAAGAACCAAAACAATCATTAACAAATTAAAATTGACTTGCACATTAAAATTTTTTAGTCATTGAATTTTTTTTTTCTTTTGGTCTTTTTGAGAAAGGGTCTCCCTGTAGCTCCAGCTGTCCTGGAACTCACTCTGTAGATCAGACTAGCCTTGAATTCAGAGAGATTTTCCTGCCTCTGCCTCCTGAGTGCTGGGATTAAAGGCATGTGCAATCCTGGCTTAGTCATTGAATTTTTACAAGTTGGAATTTTCTTGGGAATGACAGAAAAGCGAACACTGGTGTTTTGAATGTGAAAAAAGCTTCCTTACAACACAGTTTAGTTGTGTTGTGAAACAGATGGTGACCATAGACATGGTTTGGCCATCCATGTCTCAGCCCCATTGGACTAATCTCTTTCTAGTCAATTAAAGCATAATTTCCATTCTGTGTTTCTATCATCCAAGGGAGCCTTTCTTGATCAAGATAACCATATGCATTTTGCTATTTTAAACAGTTCAACAATAAATATAAATATGGAAATCCTTTTCTAGTAGGACTTATTCTTATTGTGTATGCTGAGCACTGGCATAGCTGGGTCTTAAGGAAAATGTATTTTGGGGGTGGTTAGAAACTTCAGTATTGGTTTTGATAGTGGCTACACCAATTTATATTCTCATCAAAAGTGAATTAAGATTCCATTTTTATTCTTTTATATTTAATACTTATTTTGTGACTTAAAATATGGTATATTTTAGAAGAGTTTCCATAAGCTGATCAACAAGATTGTTAAGAATCATTTTGCTCTAATCTGAGCTTTGGAGTATTCCAAAGAGTGGGTTGTGTTTGTAGTAAATAGGCGAACATTTCTGTGCAATGCATTTACAGGGTACTGTTGTAAAATATGAAGTATTACTGAAAATTTTAAAAGAGAAATACCCCTCCTTGCATGGACTTAATTTCTACTGAATTCAGATTGTCTGGAAAAGGTTACTCAACCTGTATTTCCAACACACACTTATTGTCCAGAGCATAATTATCAAACTTTTTTTTGAAACTTTCATTTATAAAACTGCTTTTTCACTAATAGTTACAACAGAATCATCTGGAAATCTTTAAAAATACATTTATTGAATCTCTCCCATGTGCATGAATGTTAGAAAGAAAGGGGGGGCTACTGGATAGATTTCTTTTAAAAATATCTTATTTATTGTTTTTATATCTTTTATGTACATGAGTGTATTGCCTACTGTCGCTCTCCTCGTCGCTCTGTTTCCAGCCGGCGGGAAAAAGGAGAGGACACACTCTTGTTCTTCCAGACGCAGTTTATTCAGGCAACTCTTACACCAACTCTCTCCCTCCTTCCAGTGTCCCCTACTCATATCCCCTCTCTCAACCCCGCCTCCTGCAAGGGCACGAGCGCCATGGCAGTCTCTCATTGGTCTGTAAGCGGTATGCACAATATATGGAAGTCAGCAGACATGCTAATGAGGGTTCAGGTTTGGCATTCTCTTATTGGCTGGGGAATGAGCTGGGCAGTCAGGCGACAATCAGGTGATAAGACCTGGCCAGGGTCCAAAGCGCCATTTTGGCCAACGCCTGCTCTCCACATCTCCCCCTTTCTTTTATAATATGGCAGAGAGAATGCCTGTCTTAGGTTGCCCCTGCAGAGGTATTCCTTACCCATCATGGGTTAAACAAACAGCGTAGGTTTGTTCCCTGTCTTAGGTTGGTAATACATGCAGCAGGTCTTATCCATCTTTGACTACTTCTATAGCATGCCAAGCCAAACTTGAGGTGAACTGCCCAGTTCAATAGCGGCAAGAGCCTGCATGAAGAATGCTCTTTCTCTGTGCCGATTGTTCTGCATGCGCATCAGACAGCACAGACACAATGACCCGCACAGGATTATATTGCAACCCAAACCCGCTATTCCAGCCCACTGCTGTAGGTGAGACACCGCCTTCGACATCCAGGAGATAAAACCCTCAGACGTGAACAGGTCTACTAGTGTAGAGTCAATGTGCACGATGGATGAGTGGATTTCTTCCAATAGAGAGTCGAGTTCACCAGACCAGTTTCCTGTTAAATGATGTGAGAGACTGCGTGATAGATTAGCTGCATGGCTCAGATTCTGAAAAGGTACAGAGGTAATATAGAGCCCAGAATGTCTCTATTCACACCCCAACTGTGCTATCTGTATAAGCACGTCGAGCTGATCCTGCACCAAATCAACCCTTTAATTGAGTGACATAATGCCTGTTTTGAAATGATTATAAATATTCTGTTGATTGGTCATAGCCTCAGCAATACCAGCCAACAAATTGTTAAGTGCAGCCACTGTCTGAATCAGTTGATGTCAGGAAAACTGTCGCAGTTGTAGCTGTGGCAGCTGATGCTGCGATTGCCACGAAATACCACTGCTAGAGGAAAGGTGGTAGCATTCCAGCATAAAGCATAGAAACAAGTCCTGTTACCACAGGTGACATTATTTCTTTCATAGCTTCCATTATATTCAAGGAACACAAAGGGGGGCCATACGCATACAGGCATGGGTTTGAAAGTGCCAAGCTCCCCTGAGCCATGTGGCATTGGACCGGCTGGTCCCCAGAGGGGGTGCATCAAACCAGCCTCCTGTCTGGTTATGCATACGTACACAATCACTGTCCTGGGATATGTTAGTAATCATTTGGAAGCACAGTAATCCGTTTAGGGGCAGGTGTATGGTCTCTTGTACTGCTGCTAATGTGTCATCTAATGGTAAAAAAGGGACCTCCATGTTATCATTGGTTGCAAAAAGGCAGGGGAATACTTGCACTGAGTGGGTGACTGGGATAGGTTTAGGGAACACTGTCATCAGCCCCCAACGAAGCTCTTCCGTCATCGTCATGGGCCATGGCACCATCATCACGAGCATCCCACACTTCCACATCTTGAACCACTCGGGTGAGCCTTTCCGGGATCCAAAGAGGTTGTTGATGATCCTGAGAAAAAACACAGACAGCTCCTCTCACCCATGTTAGGGTCTGGGCCATACCATTTTCCTGTAAGTATGTCTTTCCACATCACAAGCCCTTTTGAAGTGTTGTCTGTTTGTGTGTGCCTGTCCGTGGCTGACCGCCCGTGCTTATCTAAATAAAAAAAATAATAGTAAAAAGAGCAATCACAAGTCTTTCCTTTGGAGGAGAGCCAGAGGCTATTCCCCCCTTTTGTTTTTGAAGGCACTCCTTTAGTGTACGATGAGCATGCTCAATAATGCCTTGTCCTTGCGGATTGTATGGCAAACCATGAGTGAGGTGAATGCCCATCATCAAACAGAAGGAAGTAAAGGAGCCTGAAGTGTAAGCCGGGCCATTGTCAGTCTTTAACTCTTTAGGCTGTCCCCAGGCTGCCCACTCCTGGAAACAATGTTCGCAGACATGACAGGCCTTTTCTCCAGAGTGTAGGGAGGCAAAAATAATTCCTGAGGCCGTATCAACAGAGACATGCCCATATTTTAATGTGCCAAATTCAGGGATGTGAGTGACATCCATCTGCCATACATGTAATGGGAGGAGACCCCTGGGATTAAACCCAAGAGACTGTTGTGGCAGAAGTGGGGCACATTGATGACAATTTTTTTATAATATCGTGAGCATTGGCTCGAGAGATGTGAAATCGGGAGGCAAGCATTTTAGAATTAACATGAAAGCGGGAGTGAAAGGTGTGTGCAAGTTCCTGAGGGGAGGAGAGAAAACACATCAGAGCTATGGACGCCTTATCAACTGAATCATCGCCTTCAGCTAGCGGGCTGGGCAGTCCGGTGTGAGCCTGAATATGCTGAACAAAGAATGGGTGGTCTCTCTGGAGAATGAGCATGTGTAAAGTACACAAAGAGACCCGACGGTTGACCTGAGATTGATCTTTCCTACTACCTCTAGCCTTTTTAGGATATTAACAACATATTGACTGTCAGAAATCAGGTTGAAAGGTGCATTAAAGGTCTGAAACACTGTTATAACTATCTTGAGCTCAATAACTTGAGGGGAGACAGGAGAGAATGGTACTGTGACTGGAGGTGCTCCTGCCATCATATAAGCTCCTTGGCCTGTCTTAGATCCATCTGTGAATATGAGAAGGGCACTGTTTAGCGGGGCAGATGCAGTGATGTGGGGGAAAATTACAGGATGAGCAGAAGTGAGATGCAACAAAGGGTCCCTAGGATAGTGATTGTCAAGTGTACCCAGGAAGGAACAACGCAGGATGGCCCAATCATCTAATGATGCAGATAGGATCTCAATTTGTTGTTTGGTGTAAGGAACAATGATCACCTGCGGAGAGACTCCAAAGTGCTGAATGCACTGCTGGATGCCCAGCAGGGCCAGAGTGGCCACAGCGGTCGGGTCGGGTAATGTTCAAGTGTTTTTGCTGGAGAGATTTTTGGATGAACCCAGAGAAGTGGACCACCCTGCCATATCACCCCAGTGGGTTGACAAGGAGACTTTAATATGCAGAGTGTGATAGGTTGAGATGGATCACAGCACCTAAATGCAGCAGTCTGAATCTCCCTCTCAACTAGTTGCAAAGCCTGTTTAGCTTCTGCAGTAAGGCGCCTAGGGGAGTGAAGGTCTGTCTCACCAGGCAGGATATCATACAAAGGTTGCAATTGACAATTTGGGATATGTAGGTAAGGGTCGGACCCATTGAATGTCTCCTAATAACTTTTGAAAATCATTTAAAGTCATCAAATGGTCAGTACGTATACACAACTTTTGTGGCCAAACTGCTTCTGGGGAGATCATTGTGCCCAAATAATGGACCATGTTTTCCTTTTGTACCTTTTCTGGGGCTATATGTAAATTTTTTCGGCTCAAAGAAGTAACTAAGTTGAGATATGCCTCATCTAGCATCGCTTCCTCTGGGGCAGCCAACAAGATATCATCCATATAATGGCAGAGCTTTAGTATTGGAAATTTCTTTCTGACTGGTTTCAGAGCTTCAGCAATAAAGAGCTGGCACATAGTGGGACTGTTAGCCATCCCCTGTGGCAAGACAGTCCATTCATAATGCTGATCAGACTCAGCATGATTTTGAGAGGGGACAGTGAAAGCAAATCTTACCGTGTCTTGAGAGTGAAGGGGAATGGAAAAGAAGCAATCTTTTATGTCTATAATTATAATGGGCCAGTGTCTTGGAATTGCTGAGGGCAGAGGAAGCCCCCGCTGCATGGGCCCCATAATTACCATTTGTTTATTGATTTCCTTAAATCATGTAGTAATCTCCACTTGCCTGTTTTCTTTTTAATTACAAATATAGGGGTGTTCCACAGAGAGGTGGAGGAGTGAATGTGCCCTAGCACAAGCTGCTCCTTGACCAGTTCTTGCACTGCTTTGATCTTTTCTGAGGGTAGCGGCCACTGAGAAACCCATACAGGTTCCTCGGTTTTCCATGTAATGAGCACCATATCCTCAGTGGCCCCTAGGGAAAACCCAAACCTTGCCTTCCACTGCATTTTGAGGCAATAACTGGAGACACTCGGCCCTGCAGCTGTTTTCCCAAACCCTTACCTGGCACATGTCCCATCCTTTGCATAATGTTGTATACTTGAGGGCTATACTGAACTTCATTGGTAAGCTGAAACCCCATCTGTTCAAGAAGATCACGACCCCACAGAGAAATCGGAACCTCCAAAACATATGGTTGAAATGATCCTGACTGTCCTTCATGGTTTCTCCAAGATAACTCTCTGGCACTGAGTTGTGGTGCTTTGGCATATCCCAGACCTTGTAATGTTTGAGCAGACTGCTGTAATGGCCAGCCTCTAGGCCAGTCCCTTGAACTTATTATGGATCTATCTGCACCAGTGTCCAAGAGACCTGTTATAACCTTTCCTTCCACAGTCAAAGAGATGACTGGCCTCTGATCCAGATTTAAGGCAAGATATATGCCTGGGTCTCCAGAGGAACCGAACGCCTTATTCTCCCTGTATTTGTTTTTACACGGGAATTGAGAGTGTAGGCTGGACAACAAAAGCAATTGTGCAATCTTATCTCCTGGAGAGATGGCTGTAATTCCTGTTGGTGAGGACACCATGATCTTAACTACCCCTGTGTAGTCAGAATTGACAACTCCAGGATGAACAATCAGGCCTTTTAAGGTTGCAGTACCACGACCTATTATAATGCCCACAGTCTCTTTAGGTAAGGGGTGATGGAAATCTGTTTCCACCACTTGTACTCCTTATCTTGGGGTTAATATGAGTCTGGTGGTGGAACTGAGGTCAAGTCCTGCACTCCCTTTGGTAGCTCTCTTGGCCATGCCCAGTGCATGGGTGGTCTGAGGCTGGGCCACAATCCTTCCTCCATAGCCCCATATATTTGAGGGCCCTGAGGCTGCTGGGCCCTCCTCCAGTTTTTTTGCAAAGCCTGTGGGGCATTTGACTCAGAAGAGCGACCATTAAAAGGTGGGAGTGGCCTGCCATTGATATCTTTGATTGATCTGCATTCAGTTGCCCAATGGTTCCCCTTTTTGCATCTTGGGCACAATTTTGGCATGGGGGGTGCCTTCTGCTGAGTACCACCCACCTCTCTCCTTTGGGGACAATCTCTTTTCATGTGACCAGGGTCCCCACCTTGGAAGCACCCTCGCTGCCCCATTCCCATCTGCCCTTTTGCCATTTGGCTAGGCCAGAATTGGTAAGAGGGCCGCCTAATTCCCGACAGACCTTCCTCCACACTTCAAAGCCTTTATTTTTGTAAGGGTTTATTGCCTGCCTACACTCCTTTGTACATTGTTCAAATACCAATTGTTTAACAAGCGGCATGGCAGTGTCAGGGTCACCAAATACCTTTCCTGCTGCCTCCACCATTCTTGCCACAAAATCAGAAAATGGCTCTGTTGGTCCTTGTATTATTTTGGTCAAATTTCCGGTGACTTCCCCTCGGTTGGGCAATTTTTTCCATGCCCTGGTTCCCATATCATTAATCTGATTGTATACTTGGGCAGGGTAATTAATTTGTTGATTAGTGAAACGTCCCTGCCCCATTAACATATCCACATCCTAGGTGGGCTGGTTGTTGGCCTGATTTTGCGTGGCCTGATCATAGGCCAACTCTAGACACATAGCTTTCCAATCTAGGTATTGCCCCAGCGACAAACAGGCTCGGGCTAAATTTTGCCAATCGCTAGGGGTCATGCAATACCTATGGAGATTCTCTACCTGTGAAATCACGTAAGCGGCAGTCATTCCATATGAGCGCACACTTTCTGCTATATTTTTTATGATTTTAAAATCGAGTGGCTCATGATAACAGTTATTGTCCTGTTGGTTTTGGAAGACTGGAAAACATAGGGCTGGATTTTGAGTGACTACCTCCCTCCAGCACTCCGGATGAAATGAAGTGCCAGGTACCACAAAAGGTGGAGGGGGTCCCGGGGCCGTCGGCAGTAGCGGAGGTCCCGGGGCTGCCGGCTGTATGCTAACCTTCACTTGCTCCATGCTTTCTACCAAACTCTCCAACTCATCAGCCGACATATCCTGCTCTTCATCCTCAGCCCCCTTGGGTGGCGCCTGTTCCTCTATTAGCTGTCGTAGAAGTTCTTCCCCTTTTTTTATTTCTGCTGTGCAGCTCCCTTCATTGCCCAAGCAATTTCTTATTAATTTCCAAATCGGATCTAAAATTTGGGTCTTTATGCCAATTCCTTTCACTTTCAGCAATTCCTTTAATGTATCGCACATTTGCCACATTGAATTTGAATTCCCCATGGTCTCTACTTCCGAGAACCTTATAGTCCCACCTTACCTGGGAACTTGCCGGCTAGCCCACCTGCCTGTGTCTGGTTCTGAACGGTGCTCGCACCGACGGAAGTTCCCCGTACGGGCCACCACTTGTCGCTCTCCTCGTCGCTCTGTTCCCGGCCGGCGGGAAAAAGGAGAGGACACACTCTTGTTCTTCCAGACGCAGTTTATTCAGGCAACTCTTACACCAACTCTCTCCCTCCTTCCAGAGTCCCCTACTCATATACCCTCTCTCAAGCCTGCCTCCTGCAAGGGCGCGAGCTCCGTGGCAGTCTCTCATTGGTCTGTAAGTGGTATGCACAATATACAGAAGTCAGTGGACACGCTAATGAGGGTTCAGGTTTGGCGTTCTCTTATTGGCTGGGGAATGAGCTGGGCAGTCAGGCGACAATCAGGCAATAAGACCTGGCCAGGGTCCAAAGCGCCATTTTGGCCAACGCCCGCTCTCCACAGCCTACATGTATGTAAGTGCACCTGTATCATGCATTGCTCATTGAGGTCGAAAGAAGTTGGCTGATTCCCTCAAACAGGAGTTACTGATGGTTGCTAATCACCATGTGTGTGCTGGGAATTGAACCCAGGTCCTCTTCAAGAGCAGATAGTGCTTTGAACTGCTAAGCCATTTCTCCAGCTCATGTATAGATATTTCTCACACTAACTCTCAATAAAGAACCATTGTCCTTCTGATGGTATTATTCATTTATATAAAAATGTACTCCCATGCAGAAGTCTCTGATCCTTATTGTGTGCAAGGTTTTCTATGCTGTTAATTATTTATTTCGGGACAAATGGAAGAGAATTCCTAACAATATTTCTACCTCAGGGAAATGTTTATATCATGTAGAACTAGAAAAGCTTTGTTTTGAGAGAGTATCTAGCTAGTAGGTAAAGTATTTTCAAATAATAGAAAGATGAATGTTTAAGCATGAGATATTATTTTAGCTCGTATGCATTTAAATGAATACATTTGGCATTAACAGGGTGGCCCATTCTTTAAAAAGAACAGTTGAGTTAAGAAAATTCCCTTGTGTAAAATTCTGTCTGTTTGATCTGTTTTCCAGATGTTTTCATGGCAAATTGTTCCATATTGTGAAGACCAGTCACACAAAACACCTGGATACCATTGAACACTTCTCAGTTACAAATCATTTTCTTTTTAAAACAGATTCTACAGATTTATTTTAAATAAAAGCAGAGGTAATCTTACCTCCCATGGAAATAAAAAGTGACAAAGATGTTTATTAAGCATCAATGTTTACTAATATACAGAGTTTCATGTCTGTGAACAACTGATAGTGGACCCTTCTACAGTTTGGAGACCTATATTTGAAGGCATTAGTTTCAGATATTTTTCCATGACTTCTGAATATGAAAATAAGAGATAATACATAGGAAGTTAACCACTGGGATTTAGGAACCAGGCGTTTTAGATTCAAATCCACTACCACCAGTTATAAACTATATAAATCTTGACACTTTATTTAACCTTCTAATTTTTACTCTTCTTATCTGCAGCATAGGGATGGTCACAGTACTAACCCAGTGAGTTGTTAGAAAGATTAAATGGACTTACATGCAAATACACTTAAAACAGTTTCTGATTTCATAGGAAATTCCCAGTGAATATTTAAAATGTAGATATCTCAATTATCAAATACTTTCGAACTGAGAATTTGTTAGAGGACTGAAATATTTGTTCACAAAGACAAGAACAGAACCTAGGATGTAGAGTGGTGAATTCTAATTTCCCAACTCCTGATAGGGGTTACAGAATTAATTCATGATGCTACTTACTCTCTTCCTTAATTTAAAGGGATAGATTGCATAGGAAATAGCTAGTGACTATCACAGTGGTTAGTTATAAAAGTTACTATGGAGACTGGGGACTGTGAATATTATTGACTAAAAGGAAGAAAAATACTAGAAAGAAACACTTGAGGGAAGCCAGGGGGTAGAAGAATTTAAAAATCAAATTATAATATTTCATTTAAGAAAAACCAAAAACCCTCACTATTTCAATGCTTTACTAATTCACAAGTCCAAATGGCCAGGACACTGTGAAAAAACATCTAAATAAACAGTAAAAATTGGTAAGATTTCTATGGGCATCTCAAAATTTGTGTTAAATTATTTCTTTGAAAAATACAATACTCTGTTAATTGTTATTCTGTAACATCAAAATAATGTAAACAGAGTTGCTAATGAGATTGGGCAGGCATTAAAGGCTCTTGACACTGGAGCTGATGACTAGAGTTTGATTCCCAGGATCTACATGGTGGAAGAGAGAAACCAACACCTGCGAGTTGTCTGCTGAGTTCCACCAAGGTACTGTGGTACATGGTCCCCCACCTACAAAATAAGTAAAGAAATGTAAAACAATTGAAAGAATGTGGTCAGTAATAAAGATGACTATGCAAGGAATTTCTCCCACATACTGTTTTTTTTTTTTCTTTTTCAGCAGTCTTTTGCATTCTTTATTGGTTTTATTTTTAACACAAATTAGACAATTTTAATTTCACGTAAAGCGTTTAATTCAAAAGAAAAAAATCTTTTTGCTCAAAGCATGAAAGGAAAAATGTCACATAAAGATTTTTACATGTGATCATTAATGCTTCTAAATTTAAATATTCACAACAATCTTTGATGAAGTTTAAATTACAGGCAACTTCTAATAAGACTGAAAGTGAGAAAGCTAATTTATATTCAATTGGAATCAAAATCAATGTCCCTGTAAAGTAGCGTCCAATCTTACTGTAAATTTATTCATGAAATATTAAAAACAGCAGAACTGAGAGGATGATTTTAAAATGACCAAATTGTAAATACAGCATAGATAGATTTGCTTTTGCATGTCAAGATTACTGACAGATCAAGATGCCCAGACCTTCTGAACATAGGCTTCCTCAAATTTGCAGCCCTCACAGCATCATTTCCACTGAGTCCACATGGTAAGATGAAAGGTGCCTTCTCATTTTGAAATTCTGGAAGTGAGGAAGCAGAGAAGCCTCTGAGAAGGAGAAGATTCAAATGGTGGTGTTCCCTGTAGTTATGTGGGTTTTTTTTTTTTTATCTTGTTCCTTGATTACTTTGACTTTCCTAAATGATTGTTCTAAGTCAGGGACATTTTCAAACTGAACATTGTTAATTTTCTGATTTTGTAGTCAATATTTGTGACAGTGAGACAGAGATGGACAGTTCGTTAAAACTGAACTAAATATTATATGATGAATTCCAATGAGGAATTTCCTCCTGTGAATCTATGGTCATTTAAATAAAATAGGTTTCCATTTTATTTAGTTGGTGAGATTGTAGGGGTTTTGTTCTGTTTAATTTTATATTACTCCAAAATATACATCTATACACTCCACACATATATCAGGTTTACGAAGTCCAAAAATAAACTGTAGGTTACTTCCAAAACACATTTAGGCATTTGCAGTTTAACAGTAAGCTTGCATGCAGGTAAAAAGACATTTAACTTTACATTCCAAAATTACATAGCATGTTGATGTATGTTTCAATGTCCTTTAAAAAAAAGCTATATTCTTTCTCATAAATCTTGGGATTGAGATAAATAGAGACAAAACCGTGAGCTTTATCTATAGTAATATCAGTCATCATGGTATTATTTTTATTAACAAATTACAAACCTTGACTTACATATACGGATTTGGTGCTAGGATCCACCAAAGTGGGACACCATATGTTTGTTTTTCTGAAACAGTGTTACTTCACTTAGCATAATAGCTTCTAGTTCCATCCATTTATGTGCAAATTTCATGTTGTCATCTTTCTTTACTGCTGCATAGAACTCCATTGTGCAAATGCACCACATTTTCATTATCCACTCATCAGTTGAGCAACATTTGGGTTGCTTTAGTACTGTGAAAGGGACAGCAATAAACATGGTTGTGCATGTATCTCTGCAATAGGGTGAATCTTTTGGGTATATAACCATGATTGGTAAGACTGGATCAAACAGTAAGTTCATTTTTAGTCTTTTAAGAGTTTTCCATTCTGCTTTCCATAGGGGTTGCATGAGTTTGCAATCCTACCAGCAGTGAATGACTGTTCACCTTTCTCCATAACCTCTCCAGCATTTGGTATCATTTGTTTGATAATAGCCAGTCTTATCAGGGTAAGATGAAATCTTAAAGGGGTTTTAAATTGCATTTCCTTAATCACTAACTATGTTGAACACTTTTAAGATGTTTCTCGGCCATGTTTACTTCTTCTCTTGAGAAGTCTCTGTCCATCCTTTGATTGGGTCTTACAATGAAAATTTTAAATCCTTGAAGAAGGAGATTGAGGAAGACACCAGAAGATGTAAGGACCTCCCATGCTCATGGATTGGAAGAATTAATATTGTAAAAATGACCATCCTACCCAAAGTAATATATAGGTTCAATGCAGTCTCAATCAAAATCTCTATGACTTTCTTCACAGAATTAGGGAAAAAAATCCTAAAATTCATATGGAAAAATAAAAGACCCTGGATAGCCAAATCAACCCTGAGCACTAAGCGTATTTTAGAGGTGGATTACTGTACCAGACTTCAAACTATATTACAGGCATATCATCATAAAATTATTATGGTGCTGGCAAAAAAAACAAAAAACAAAACAAAACAAAACAAACAAACAAAAAAAACCAGACCCATAGGATCAATGGAACAAAATTGAAGACCCAAACTTGAATGCATGCAATTTCAGCCACCTGCTATTTGACAAAGGGGCCAGAAGACTCAGTGGAGTAAAGACAGCATCTTCAGCTGTGTGACAAGGGCACATCAACTGTATTCTCTGTTTTCTCATTTGTAGAATGAGATCGTAACTATATCTACCTCATAGAATTGATATGACAATATAATTTTTAATAAAGTTAAAGATTTTTAAAAATATGTAGTTATAAATGTGCACTGGGTACGGTGATACAAACATAATCTCAGCTCTTGGTAGGCAGAGGCAGGAAGATCATGAGTTCTAAACCAACCTGTGCTATATAGGGAACCACTATTTCTGTTTTAACAATTTTTTCTTTATTTTTTTCTTTTCATAAGAAAACAGAAACAATACAAAATGACAATAACAAAATGAAGCAATAAGAACAAAAAAGGGGTGGCGATTTCTATTTTTTATTCTTGTGAAATAATCTGTGGGGCTTAGTATGTACTCTTTTTTTTTCTTACTGTCTTTCTTTTCTTCCTTCTTTTCCTGCTCTTTCATGGCTGCCAGAAAGATATAAGTGTTTACTGGCTAGTCCAGAAAACCTTGAGTTCTCAGCTGAGAGTCTGGTTAATTTGGGGTGGGGGTCTCATCCCTAAACTGCCTAATCAATTTCTAGCTCCTATTTAATTATGTTACTGCCTGAAAAGGGTCACCCCAATCACCATAAGGGAATAGGGATGCAGAGCGCTCTGACTTCTTCCATGATGTAAAGGGATATTGGGTGTGGCAACTGTAGTATTTCACATTCAGAGGGTCAAGTTAAAAGACCCCCAAGCATAACTATAGAGGCGAAAAATCCTTGTGAAAGTGAAATGAAAGCAGGGGGTAGTTTGGTAAATGATCTAAGAAGGGGACCAGTAGAAATAAGAACAAGGTGAATTCTACTGTCCAACTTAAAAGTCCATTAAAATTTCTTGACCAGGGGTTTCAAAGCATCCATTTATTAGGTTTCTCCTTCTGTTCATTTGGCCATGATGTCTGGACTCAGAATCTGCTTTTCAGGCTTTTGGATAGTCAGGATATGAGTTTCCACTTAGTTGCTAGAAAGAAAGAGGAAATTTTATTATTGAGCATTAATTAATGAGAATTGTCCTTTGGCTGCAGGTGACTCTACTCTGTTAATCAAGGACGGGATTCAAGGTTTTTATGCCTGTTTAACATTATTTCATATAAATTTATACCCAATATGTGGAGGCATAATTTTTCAGGCTTTAAAAGAAATATATTAACTATGTTTTGGTTATACATTTTGGGGGGTGATTAAGTCTATACAATTAGCCCAGATTAACCAAACTGTTTTCTCAAGGTCTTTTGAGGTTCTGATCTTCAGGGGGCACTCGGGTTTTCACGGTGGGAGGGAGTGCCTGGCTCTTTGTGGCCATTCTTAACCATTTCCATCTACAGAAAACAAGGTCAGGTCTTGCTAGACTGGGTTTCCCTTTGGAGCACAAGGCAACTTTCCTCTAAACTGAGCTTCCTCATTATAGACTGGATACTGGCTAGGGTTCTATTGGTGGTTCTCCAGGACCTCCCTAGATAGGAAGCTTGGTGATTCACAATTACAGAATATTTTAAGAGATGCCCCCATACATAACCCCCGGGACCAATTGACCTCAGAGGGCAAGGAACAAAATTGTCCTTTAAATCCTTTGGCCAGTTTGGTATGGACCTTAGGTATGGGCATTAAGCATCCAAGAAAGTTCAGTTATACCAATCTGGTACTTTTAATTACTGTATCATATTTAGATAAAGCCTAAGAAGCTTTGCATAAACATTGACTGGAAGAAATTTAACACCATAAGATAAGCAGGCAAAGACAATAAGAGAAATTTAAACAATTTTAGGCATATCTTAAATATAAATGATTTACTACAAGCATAAGTGACACCCTTGCAGGTTTTCTAAGACCTCTCCAGTCATATGTATTTGGCTGTTTATAGTACAACACATGTGTTTCCTCCACTGACAAGTCCAATTATGTAGCTGTTGTTTACTCCCAAGATACAAGTACTACTACTGTATCAATGTTGTTTGCTGTGCTAGTCATTTGATTTGACTATTAGACCTGAAATTTGTGAATGGAACATCAATTGATGTTCTACCTTAGCAGTTTGTATGCTACTTTCCAAAGCTTTGAGAGCTAGCCTTCATGGGAGGTGTTATCCAGATCAGTTCTAGCTCTGTTGCTTCAAATCCTGTGTCTAAATTATGCCCTATCCTTAGCAATATACCTGTGCTGGATAGCTTTAGTGTCAACTTGACACACCTGGGTTGAGGGAGCCTCAATTGGGGAATTGGCTCCATTGGATTGCCCTGTGGCCACATCTGTGGAGTATTGTCTTGATTGTCGAGCAATATGGGAGTGCCCAGCCCACTATGGGTGGTGCCACCCTGGGCAGGTTGTTGTGTATAGTATAAGAAGGCAGGCTGGGCATGGGCCCAGGGAGCAAGCCAGTGAACAGCATTGCTCCATGGCCTGTGCTTCAGCTCCTGCCTCCAGGTTCCTGCCCTAAGTTCCTGCCTTGGGCTCCCTGAGTGATGAACTGTGACCCAGGAGATGTAAGCTGAATAAACACTTTCCTCCCCAAGTTGGTGTCAGTCAGAGTGTTTTGTCACAGCAATGGAAGACAAACTAGAACAATACTCTTACCTTCAAGTTATGGGAGGCAATCAAGGGCTGTGGCAATAGACTGTGTAATTTTGGGAGTCACTTGAACTACCTTGGCCAACAAGTCAAAGAAATTTTTCTTCTGTTTGGTACTGTTTCTTGTTATGTAGCCTTCATCTATGCACATAGACTCATATAGAGATATCGAATGTGTGATTTGCTGATTTGCCATTAGATTGTTGGATAAATATTATTCCCTCTGTTTTTTTTTTTTCTTTTTGGTCTTTTTGAAGCAGGGTCTCCCTTTAGTCCCAGCTGGCCTGGAACTCAATATGTAGACCAGGCTGGCCTTGAACTTACAGAAACCTGCCTTACTCTGCCTCCTGAGTGCTGAGATTAAAGGCATGAGCCACTACACCAGGCCTTTCTGTTTTTTTTTTTTCTTTCACTAGCTAGACACTATTTATCTGTCCTCTTTCTCTCCCTGTATAAACTTCCCTCCACGCCCTTCCCATTTTAATTTATCCTCATTTTCACCATTTTTTTCCTTGATGATACCTATCTCCTATGGTCCCACATCTGTTAAACACCTTCCCTTTAATATCCATAGTTTCTTGTAACCCTCTTTCACCTCCTCCCACTTAAATACCCACATTTTACCATTTGTCTTTTAGTCTCCAGCTGTTCACTCTCAGACTCCTCCTTTCCCTTTACCTCTTTGGTTCCTTTTCATTTTTCTGGTTCCTGCAGTTAAATCAGGATATATACTCATATAAGGATTTGGTGCTAGGAACCACAAATGAGGGAGGATATAAATTGTTTTTCTGAGTCTGTGTTACTCCAACTGGTATAACAGGCTAGAGTTCCATCCATTTATCTGCAAATTTAATGATTTTTGTCTTTCCAACTGAGTAGGAATCTATTGTGCAAATGTACCACATTTTCATTATCTACTCATCAACTGAGGGACATTTAGGTTGCTTCCATCTATTATCCATTGGGAAAACAGCAGTATCAAGAGAGAACCTGAAGACTAGCATAATCAGCTTTTCATACCCAATAAAAAAACAACCAAGAGACATGGAGTCTACAAAGAGAGTCATACTTGAACTCAACAAAGTAAGACTTGAGTTTCATACTAGAAGCACAAACAACAAAAGAAGTCCACATGCCAAAATAACAATGAAAAACAATATTATTACAAAACAAAGTAATGTGCTACTACCCAAAACCACCAGTCCTATGGAAGAGATCTATACTGAGAACCTTCTACTGCTAACCCAAGGAAGAGAATTTAAAAGAACAGTCATAAGCATGGTCAATGAAGTCAATGAGGTTAAGAAAAAACAAGCTAACAAGTCAAAGAAATAAAGAAGATAGAGTTAAACTTCTGGTTGAACTGACAAAAAATACAAATATTGAAGAAAACTCAAGCTGAAATAAAGAAGGAATTAAAAAGTCAACAAGCCAATTTGAAATGACAGAAGAAAGACTCACCAATGGAATGAATGAAATGGAAAATAGAATATCAAGATTAGATGATCAAGTAAAATAACTAGATCTCTCATGCACATTATGAATGTTAAAACAATCCCACAGGAATTATATTTTCAGGAAATGTGGGACACCATGAAAAGATCAAATTTACACATCATAGGCATATGGGAAGGAGGTGAATCTCTGGTTAAACGCATTAACCAGATTTTCAACAGGATTGTAGAAGAAAATTTCCCCCAATTAAAGAACAATATGTCTATACAAATACAAGAAGCAAATTGAACACCAAATAGACAGGACCAGAAAGGAAAACTCCCACATCATATCATAATAAAAGCAATAAATAATCAGAACTAAGAAAAAAATACTGAAAGATGCAAAATCAAAAAAGTCACATATAAAGGAAAACTCATCTGAATTACAGATGACTTTCCAATGCAAACTATGAAAGCTGGAAGAGCCTATACCAAAGTATTCTACCCAAGTACCAAAAAATACACTTTCTTTATTTTACTTGATTTATTCAGTTTTGAATCAGTATGAACACATTACCTGCATGTATGTGAGTGCACCCATGTTGTGCAATATCTGTGGAGTAGAGATATGGGAACTGGATATCCTGGAACTAGAGTTATGTTCAGTTGTAAGTCACTAGATGAGTACTGGAAATAGAACCTGCATCTTCTGCAAGAACAGCCAGTTCTTTTAACTACTGAGCCATCTCCT
The DNA here is from genome assembly GCA_009823505.1 of Rhizomys pruinosus. NCBI lineage: Eukaryota > Metazoa > Chordata > Mammalia > Rodentia > Spalacidae > Rhizomys > Rhizomys pruinosus. Next base: position 516,864 of record VZQC01003927.1, on the reverse strand, counting down.
CTGCCCCAGAATACACTTTCTCTTCAGTACCACTTCCTGTAAACTTGGCCAGACACTGGGGTAAGAAACAAGCCTTAACATATAGTAAAAAATGAAATAATCTCATGTATCTTATCAGACCACAATGCAATAAACCTTAAAATCCACACCAAATGAAGCCCTAGTAACTACACAAGCTCATGGAGATTAAACACAGTCAGTCTCAAATGACAAATGGGTCAAAGAAGTAATTAAGAAATAAGTAAATGTATTCCTGCAACTAAATGAAAAGGATAACATAACACAACAAAACACTGGGAGGAAACCTTCACCAGTGATAAATCTGACAGAGCATTAACATCCAGAATATATAGTGTACTCAAAAAAGAAAGAAGTAAGAAAACAAATGACTCACTCAAAAGATGGAGTAAAGAGCTGAACAGAGACTTCACCAATGGGCAAGAAAAGTTGGCTGAGAAACATATTAAAAAATGTTCAACATCATTAATAATTAAGGAAATACAAATTAGTACCACTCTAAAATATCATCTCACTCAGATAAGACTGGCTAAGTTCAAGAAAACAAAAGGCACCAAATTCTAGAGAGGTTTTGGGGAAAGGGGAACTGCTGGTGAGAATGTAAATTCATACAACCACTATGGAAAGCAGTGAGGAGAACCCTTAAAAGACTCAAAATGAACCTACCACCTGACCCAGTCATACCACTCCTGGGTATATTCCCTCAAGACTCATACTACCACAAAGATACATGCACAGCTATGTTTATTGCAGCTCTCTTCACAATAGCAAAGAGCTGGAACCAACCCAAATGCCCCTCAACTGATGACTGGATAACAAAAATGTGGTACAGCTACACAATGGAGTTCTACACAGTGGTAAAGAGAGATGACATCATGAACTTTGCAAGTAAATGGATGGAACTCAAAGCCATTATGTTAACACAGTCCCAGAGAAACAAAGGACAAATGGTATACCTCATTTGTGGATGCTTTCACCAAATCCTCAGTTGAAAGGCAAGCTGAGCAAGGTTATTCTTATATTTCTTTTTATCTGAAAGCAACTGTGATGTTATAATGCGAATCTCTTAACAGGCACTAGAATTAACTTACCACTTATTTTCAGACATTGTATTTACAATATATGGGGGTAGATTTGTATTCATATTTTAGAGTAATATAAAATTAAAGGGAAAAATGTGAATTCTTAATTTTATTTTGGAAATAATATACAGTTTATTTGGGGGGCATACTTTTGGTATATATGCCACATTTACATAGGCATATTTTGGAGCAATACAAATGGGAGAGAACAACAACAACACACAGACTGGGTCAAAGAAATGACAAAACAGTTAACTTCTGCCCAAAGAGTAAACCTCTGCATAGAAAACTTTAAAATTACTGAAAGTGATGCAAGACATGTATGGCAGAATGGATGTACTGGGGTCAGGTGGAGGGCACGGAATGGGGAATATGTCTAAATTGGACTGAAAATGATGTATGAGATACACAAAACATCAATGAAAGCATTTTATTAAAGAAATCAGAAGGAGCATAAATAAATGACTTAACATTGCAATGCAAGATTCTGGAAAGGCAAGAACAAATGAAAACCAAATCCAGCAGACAAGAAGAAATAATAAAAGTCAGAGCAGAAATTATTGAAATAAGAACAAAGAAAACAGTACAATGAGTCAATGAATCTAAGAGTTGTTTCTTTGCAAAGATAAAGAAGAGAGACCCTTAGCTCATTTACCCCAAAGAAAGTAAGAACCAATCCAAATCAACAAAATCAGAGATGAAAAGTGGAAACATCACAACAGACAAAAAAAGATCCAGAAAATTATGAAGAAATATTTTAAAAAGTTGTACTCTATTAAAATTTGCAAACCTAAAAAAATCAGATGAATATCTAAAATCACGAGAATCAACAAAGCTAAACCAAGAAGACATCAACAGCTTGAAGAGACCCATAACATATGAGAAAATTAAAACACTAATATTAAACATCCTGACAAAAAAATCCAAGGACAAGATGGATTTACAGCAGAATTCTACCAGACATTTAAAGAATTTATACAACCAATACTACTTAAATTATTCAAAAAGATAGAACTCCTAAATTCCTTCAATGATGCCAGCCTATCTAATATCAAAACCAGTTAAATTCACAACTAAAATGAGAAAACTTTATCCTCATTTTGTGTTTAGAGAATTCCCTTTTCAATTCCTTGCCACAATTTTAATTGAATTATTGATATTTTTATGATTAGTTTTTATTTTCTTTCTATGTCCTAGATACTAAACTACTGTCAGTAATACAACAAGATTTTTTTCAGTTCTGTAAAATTCTCTTCACTCAAAATATAATGTCCTTTGCTGTGAAGAAACTTTCTTGTTGAGAGGATGAAGTTTTATATCAGATTGGATTTTCATCAGAGATTCTATCTCTTCATTGAAATATAATTTTGTTTTGAATTATTTTATTTCACTCATGTCTTTTTTGCTTTCAAGGTATTTAGTCAGTATTTTATCGATACTCTCTTTGATTTCCTTGAATATTTTTTATTATTGCTATTTTAGAATCATTGCCTTGTGCATTCATTAGGTTGTCATTCTCAGAAACCATGGTAGGTTGCTTATTTCTGGAGAAGATATACTAACTTGGTTATTTATGTTTTGTGCCTTTTTCTATGTTATCCAGCTAACCGGATTTGTGTCATTGGTTATGAATCTTGGTATGGGTAAGTGATCTCATCTTTGTTGAATGTTTGTTTCTATCTTAGTTAGCTGTTTCTCCAGTTTGTCAGGTTATGGCTCGGGTAAATATTTCTTGGTGTTCACTTTGTGGAGCAATTTATGCTGATGCTCAACTGGTGTGAAATAAGTGACTTCAATGCAACATTTGAGTTGAAGTTTCTGGATTGACTCCACAATGCTCTGGATCAGCAGGGTGGGACGATGGTTGCTAAATGAATAGGTTGGCTGACTGATAGGTTACATTGGAGGAGCTCTCACAGTCCTGGAATACCCAAACTTGAGATGTAGGTTACTGGAAAATTTCAGGAACAGAAGCTCAGAATAGCAACTCCAGAGAATTGGTCAATCTGAGAGTTGAGAGGCAGACGCCTTGTCAACCTTTATACAGAGGCATAGTGCAAATAGGACTCTGCCTATACTCAGCTTTTTAACTTGTCTTTCACACACACTATCCACAGTAGTTTGTATGGTTTTTCTTTTCATCTTTGGTAAAATGGTAAAATATATATTGTGGTTTTGGACTTCATGCATAGCCCCAAAATGGCTGGATGATGCAATCCAGATGTGTAGATGAGAAATGAATGGCCAGGAGTCAGGCACATGCATCATTCCTCTTTTCTTTGGTGTGTTGATTAGTCTTAATGGCCGGTCTTCTTTGCAAGTCTGAGAAGCCCCACCTATTGAGAAAGGAGGCTTCCAAGAGCTCTTTTTTGTTTTCCACTTTAATTTCTTTTTTCCTTTTAACCTTCCTGCGCTATGACCATTCAAATATATCATTATTAATTTAATCTTTATCTTTGCACCCATCTTTGGTACTCTTGATGGGTATTGAGAGTAACTTTTCATTTTATTGCAGATAAGCTGATCATTGAAATGCTTTTTTTGTTGGTCTTTTTTAACCGAAAGCTGCAACATTGTTCAGAACAAAGATGTTTCCTGTGTCATAGGACAGGAGGTCTGTACTCTTCCACTTATAACCTTTACATAATTCCCATTCTACATAACTCATCATGGTTACTTTTACCCTTAGCATTTATATAATGGGTTTAGCTATAACCTATCTGGATGTGGCATCTTTCACTCTGAATAGGAGCAGACTAAGAATTCTTCCATGAAATTGTGCAGTTGTTTCCTTACCCTGTATCCCATGCCAAATGTACACCAGAGTCTTGTAGCTTTGTTTAGTCACACTACAGTTTGGTACCTAAACATTCATTTGATAACTAGTAATATTTCTGGGTTATTCGCCTATTTTTCTGACTTCTGTGTACTTCACTTACTATTATACACATAAACTTTGAGTGGTAAAGTAAAAATTATATGAAAAATTATTTATTAATTTTTTCCAGTATATATATTTCATTCTGTGCATTCCATACAATATAACAATATTTCTCAATCATATTTAGAACCCCTCCCCTTGTCTACCCCTCATAGCTCCACCACTAGACATCATGCATTCTGTCATATATGTTAAGGCTTATTGAGTCAAGTTTGTGTTCGCAGATGCCCCTAGTTATGGGATGTGAGTTCATCCATTGGAGTCTGTTCAGCCTGTCCAGTCTCCCTCCCTTAAGGAATACTAACCCTCCCTCACCGAGGAGGAGCATGTGCCAATAGTTCCTTGGGTAAGTTTGGAGCCTTCTTCCTATTTTCCAAGTTCTATTCTTTTTCTTTCTTTCTTTCTTTCTTTCTTTCTTTCTTTCTTTCTTTCTTTCTTTCTTTCTTTCTTTCTTTCTTTCTTTCTTTCTTTCTTTCCTAATTTGTGTTTGCCTGGGTTTTATGCATGCTGGCACTATTGCTGTAAATTCATGTAGGCAAGTTCCCAGAAGCCTAGAAGATTCTGTTTCCTTATGGTCATGCACCACCCCTAGTTCTTACAATCTTTCTGCCTGCTCTTCTGTGATGGACCCTGAGCTTGGGTGTGTGAGGTTTAATACAGGAATCCTATCCAGGAACATTCATGCTGTAGTCCCTTACTCTCTACACTTTGGCCAGTTGTGGACTTCTGTGTTAATTTCCCACTGTTGTTTGAAGAAGATTCATTGGTGATATCTGAGAGATGCATAGGTGTGCTATCTGTCTGCTACTCCACTATGTTCCACGAGGTGCCATTGTAGATTCTTTACTTAAGGTTGGGTGTCTCACAAACCCTTATTTTCCATGTGTGACCAGTTGTGAAACTCTATATAAGGATCCATATTTGGAATACTGTATGAAATTACATGGTTATGACAGACAATAAGATTTTCTCTAGCATCTAGGCCTCTCCAGCCATGCATATTTGGCTGTTTACAGGGCCACAAGTTTCCTCCATTGAACATGCTTTGTTCATTATAAAAATCTGATTCATTAGGTCTATAAGCCCAATATATTAATCTTTCTTTAAAATATCTCACATATTATACCTCTTCTTTCATATTTATATTTATTTTCCAGTTAAAATAGTGAAGGACACATTAGATAGGAGCTTCGTTTTCCAATTCAGTGTTAAATAACTCTAATAATTTCCTGTCTCTGAAGCAAGTGTCACAAATTCTCTAGCCTCAGATATTGGAATCTGCAGTTATCACTTTCTTTCTCTCTGTGTGTACATTTGCATATGTTCATGTTTATGTGAACACACACACACATGTCTGTGTGTAGTCTAAATGTGTATGCCTACACTCATGTGGAGTCGAGTGGACAATGCATTGTTCCATAAGCAGTGTCCAATTTAGTTTTGAGTCAAAGAATTTTACTCTCCTGGAACTCACAAAATACAATAGACTGGCTAGCCAGCATCCTCCAGCATCGGACTGTCTCCACCTCCTTTATTCTGACATCCTAAAGCACACCATCATCTCTAGCTTATTTTACATGGTTTCTAGGGCTAAAAAGTAGGTCCTTGTGCTTGCAAGGCAAAGGGTTTTACCAACCCAGCTATCTCCCCAGCCCCCAGATTTCCTTTATTATAAGGATATTGTATGAACTCAAGAAAAAACTTGTCTTATGTGGACTGAGCATCTGTAACATTTTAAATTTTTCTCCTACTCCCCGTGGATAAAACCACATTTATAAAATGATTTTCATTGATGAGGCTATTAATAATAAAGCCTATTATTTTTACTAACTGTTTTCAACTGCTCTAGGTTATATTTTTGTTATATTATTTATTCTATCTTGAGACATTGCTTTCTATTGTAACACCAATATAAATATTTAGAGACAGAGTATCTCATGTCTTCTCTATTTTTCTTGTACATTTGACTGGGTTTATGAAAGACCCATGTATTGAAGGTTTTGCCCTCAAGGTAGCAAACACTACTGGATGTTGATGTATGCTTATTTATTTATTTATTTATTTATTATCTTTTATGTGTATGAGTGTACTGTCTGCATGTAGGTTGGTGCACCTGTGTCATGCAATGCTGCAGAGGTCAGAAGTGGGCGTCAGATTCCCCTGGAACTGGAGTTAAAGACGGGGTGCTGGGAATCAAACCTGGGTCCTCTGCAAGAGCATTCGGTGCTCTTAACTGCTGAGCCATCTCTCCAGCCCTGATGTATGCTTTTTATGGCAAGAGACTTTTAAAAATAACGAAACTTTTGTGATTTTCTCACAATATAATTTGATGGTATTTTGATTCCTTTCCTTAATACCTCCCACCCAATTTAATGTATTATTCATATATATATATATACACACACACACACACACACACACACATATATATATATATATATATATAAAACATATATTAAAATATATGCACCAAATGTTCGGGCTCCCAACTTTATTAAACAAACAAAATTTACATAAAATGTCTGATAAGTTTTAATACTGTTAATGGCTGATGAAAATCCCTTAGTCTCCTCTCTAGATATATCATTTAAACCTTAAAGCAATAAAAACAATCCTAAGTAAAAATATGTCATAGATACAATATAAACATATGTACAGAATGTTAAATCTATGAGAAACAGAATACACAATCAACTCAGCTGCCCATGGGATTTCCAGTAAAAGAGATCCCATTGTAGGCCACACCACAATTGTTAGTAAATACATAAGAACTGAAATAATGTCCTGTAATTCACTAGATCTTAGTACAATAAAATTGCAAGTAAATAGCAGGAAAACTTATAGAAGCTGTGTATTTATATACATGGACATTGGTTGATACATTCTTTGAGCTAAAACTTATTTTTCCTGTGTGATTTTTCATCTATGTACATGTATATCCAGATGCCCATCATCTGTGTACCTGTATATCAAGATGCCCATCATCTATGTACACGTATATCCAGATGCCCATTGTCTGTGTACACGTATATCCAGATACCCATCGCCTATGTACATGTATATCCAGATGCCCATCATCTGTGTACACGTATATCCAGATGCCCATGGTCTGTGTACATGTATATCCAGATGTCCATCGTCTATGTACACGTATGTCCAGATGCCCATCTTCTATGTACATGTATGTCCAGATGCCCATCATCTATGTACATGTATATCCAGATGCCCATCGTCTATGTACATGTATATCCAGATGCCTATGGAGCCAGAAGAAAGCATGGGACCCAGTGGAACTGGAGCTTTCTGTGATTTTTGAGCTGCCCATCATGGTTGCTGAGAATTTAACTCTAATCCTATGTAAGACCAGCAAATATTTTTAACCATTTTAATCACTGAGCCATTTATTCAGCCCTTTGGATGATGTGTAAGGGTGAGTTGAAGGCATTTATGTGTGTCATGTGCATACAATGCCTGTGGAAGCCATAATTTATAGCTATGAGTTCTTACATTGAAAAAAATATTGGAAAGAATTCAAGTAAATAACTTAGTGATGCTTTTAGGATCAGATTCCTAAAAAATATTTAAAAAATTAAGAACAATCTAAACACCTAAACAGTACACAGTAAGGAATAATAAAGATGAGGGCAGAAGTTAATTATATGGAAACTCAAAGAATGATATACAGATCTAAGTAGTTGATTTTAGGGCTGGAGCGAGGATCAGTGTTTAAAAGCGCTGGATGCTCTTCAGAAGACCTGAGTTCAGTTTCCAGAATTCACATGGTGCCTAACTCCAGTCCCACTTCTGGCTTCCTTGGGCACAGGATGCATATGGTACACTTACATATATTATTATTAACATGTTACTTCTTTAAAAACATAAGTAAGATTGATAAACTCCCAGACAAAGTAACAAAAAGAAGAGATAGAAGGTCAAGATTGATAAAAGTAGGGATAGAAAGTAAGAGGTGACTATAGATTGCAATGAAATAGAATATTTAAAAATCCTTGAAAATCTCAATAAACGGATACATTACTAAACTCATATGGTCTTTAAAACCTAAATAAAATGATATAAACAGTGTACACAGATCTATAATACTTAGTGAGACTGAATCAATAATAAAAATTCTTTCAGTATAGCCAAATCCAGGACCAGATGAGCTCATCGTGAAACTCTACAAAGCATTTAGAAAAGAGATGACATCAATACTCCCCAGACTATTCCATAAAATAGGATGGGAGGGAATACTTCCAAACTTCTACTTTGAAGTCTGGATTCTCACGGCAACAAAACTTGATAAGGACACAGCCAAGAAAGAAAACTATAAACTGATTTTCCTGATGAAAATTTCCCCCAAATTCTTACAAACTGATTCAAGAACACTTTAAGAACATCATGCATTAAGATAAATTTGATTTCATCCCGGAGAAACAAAGTCCTTTCCCCATATACAAATCATTTTGTATGATCCAGTTTAAAGATAGAAACCACAGAGTTTCAGCAGAAAAAGCCCATGACAGACTTCAACATCCCTTTACTTATAGTAACACTAGGAATAGAAAGAACATGATTCAAAATAATGAAGCTTGCATCAAACAGGGCTATAGCCAATGATATACTAAACATGGAAGCACAGATAGCATTTCCTGTAAAACAGAAAATGAGAAATATGCCTACTCACTCCTCTCCTATTCAAAATATTTGAAACCTTAGAGCAATAAGACAAAATAAACAAAAATCAGATACAAATAGGAAGGATCATATTTGCAGACAAAACGATGCTCTATTGAAAGACCCAAAAACTCTACCAGAAAAATCTTAGACCTGACAAATACTTTTATGAAAATTTCAGGACACAAAATCAGCAAACAAAATTACTATACATCAATAAATAACTCACTGAGGTAGAAATCAGGGAAAAATATCCCATTCATAGTAGATTCAAAAAGAAAATAAAACTAGAAATAGACTTAAAGAGATAAAACAGTTATACAACAAAATGTTTAAGGTACAGATGTAGAGATTAGAAGATGAAAAGATCTTCCATTTGAAAACGGGGCATCTAGAATATGAAGATGGCTAGGTTATCAAAGGCAATCTAAAATTCAATACAATGCTGATCAAAATATCAAATTTCTTCATAGAAACAGGAAACAATCATAACATTCATTTTCTCCCTTAGAGGCTTGCATAGTATCCTCTGAAATTCAGAGCTAGTTTTCAGGGATTTGACATGTAGGTGAGTGCCAAATCCATAGCTCCAAGTCCCATGTCCAAAGTATGTCCTGTCTTCCTAAAAATGTCTTACCTTCAATTTCTGGGAGGAAATCAAGGGTGGGGGTAATTGCCTGTTTTATTTAGAGTGTCTTTGGGACCTACAAATCACTCTCACTATGTTTCTTATTACATAGCCTTCAGCTACACATACGTACTCATATACAGATATTTTCTGTGTATTTTTCAGTAGCATTGGAACTAATATACTTCCCTCTGTTTTTCCATAGCACCTAAGCACCATTTATCTTCTCTCTCTCTCTCTCTCTCTCTCTCTCTCTCTCTCTCTCTCTCTCTCTCTCTGTCTAACCCGCATTCATCCCTCCCCAGTTAACCTACCAGAATCCTCCCATTAATAATACCTGTCTCCTATTATGCCCCCTCCCCTGAGCCCCCTTCTCTATCCTGAAGTGTTACTTATACAAACATCCCTCCTCCTTTTACAGTTACATAATGCCATTTTACCCATTTCACCCTTGGAAACACCTGCTCTCTCTCAGGGATTTGACATCTAGGTCAGTGCCAAATCCATTGCTTTCCCATTACCTCCATAGATTCTTCCCATTTTTCTGGATCTTGTGGTTACATCAGGTTATATACTCACATATAAGCATTTGATTCTAAGATCCACAAATGAGGGAGAATATATGTTGCTTGTTTTTCTGAGTCTGTTTTACTTTATTTAGTATAACAGTTTCTTATTCCACCCATTAATCCCTTGTAGAACTCCATTATAAAAATATATCATCTTTTCGTTATCCATTCTTCAACTGAGGGATATTTAGGTTATGTCTATTTAATCCCTGATTTAAAGCCTAATCTCCCAAACAAGGATGACCACAACAAACTACCTCTATGGTGCAGTAGTGCAGTAGGAACACTTTTATATTGGAGGTAAACAACAGCTATCTAATTAGGTTTAAATCCTGCTCAATGGGAGGTAACTCATGTGTGGTACTCTAAAAACAGAAAAATAGACATGGCTGGAGAGATCATAGATCCTAGAGATCTAACATTCAACCCCTGTCACATCCCTAGAGAAACATAATTAGTTACTGTATGCTAAAATATGAATCCTTATATTTAAAGAGAAGTAAACCTGTCACCACTCAATATGTGGAGACTATTATAGATGACAAATGGTCAAAGACAGGGATTAAGTGTCTGTGGGATGTGCAGCACTTAGTGATACATCTGCAGTGGAACTTCTACACCTAAGACTCACAATACATAGTGGAACAGGGGGTAGAGCTAATACTGATGCTTCCCTCACCTCTCATCAGGCAATAGAGCTTCATAACACAGACAGCCACAATCATCCAACACGTAGAGAATAAGAGAATATAGAGTGAATGTTCTTAGAGAGGACTCCCATATTAAACCTCATACACTCAGGGTTAAGGGACTACTGCAGAAGAAGGGATGGGAAGATTTTCAGAGCCATGGGTGGCCACAAGGAAACAGAGTCTTTAGTGCTTCTGGGAGCTTGCTCATATGATCATACAATGGTGACAGCATTCACAAGACCCATGCAAACTCAATTAGATAAAAACCCAGGCTAGAACTGGGAAATGGGCAAGAAGCCTTGACCTTAGCCAAGGGTCTATTGGCAACTGGTCACTGCTGGGTGAGGGAGTGTTGGTTTTCTTTGAGAGAAATTCTAGATAGACTGACTAGGCTCTAGTGGATGAATCCATACCAAGGGTAATCTGGGGACACACATTTGACTTGATAGGCATTAACATATATGAGAGAATAAATGAAATCCAGTGGGGGTTATGGAGGGGTAAGATATATGCAATGAATGCATAAAATTCAATTAAAACATATATTGCATAATAGAAGATAATCATAACATTCATATAGTAGCACAGAAGGTCTTGAATAGATAAATTAAGCCTTACCAGAATGAGAAATACTGGAGGTATTGCAACACTCAATTTCAAATTATGTTACATAGCCAAAAAAGCAGAATAATACTGGCACAAAAATAGACATGTAGAACAATGGAATAGAAAATCCAGAGATAGTCCTACACAGTTAACTGTATTTGACAAAGCTCTCAAAAACATGTTGGAAAAGATAAGTTCTTTAACAAAATGTGCCGAGGGCAAAGGATTTCCACGTGTAGAAGAATACAACTATATTCCACATATTTCATCCTGCAAATAAGCCAGATGAAAATGGACTTAATGTGAGGCCTGAGACTTAGAAACTACTAGACCAAAACATAGGAAACATGCTTTAAGAAAGAGGCATAAATAAGGATTTCATGAGTAGAACTCAATAGCACAGGAAGAAATCCTGAGTAGAAAAGTGGAATTACATGAAATAAAAGGCATTTAAGAGAGCAAAGGAAATGATCAGCAGAATGTAGAGAACACAGAATATGAAAGGAAATCTTTCCAAGTACACAACGAATCATTAAGATATATATCCAAGAATATCTGAAGAAACTTCAAGAATTACATATCAAAACATTGACTCATCCACCAAATGTGTGCTAATGAACTAGACAATTATCAAAAGAAGAAACATAAATTTCAAATAAATAATAGAAAAATTATCCAGTATATTAGGTATGAGGAAATTTAAAATTAAAACCATTTCCTATTCCCTCTCACAACAGTGAGAATAGCAATCATCAAGAAAAGAAATAATGAGGAGCACTGACAAGGACACAGGGAAATAGAATCACAATTCACTGTTGATGGAAGAATAACATGGGCAGCAATTGCAGAATCAGAATAATTTTCTACTCAGTGTTAAGGAAAGAATAAATAATGAAATTTGCAGGTAAGTGGATGGAACTAGAAGTTGTTATACTAAGTGAAGTAACACAGACTCAGAAAAACAAGTGATGTATGTTCCCCCTCATTCGTGTATTTAAGCACCAAGTCCTTACATGTGAGAATACATCCTGATGTAACAAGAGGAGCCTGGGAAATGGAAAAAAAAAACACATGATGATGCAAAAGTATAAAGATGCCAAGATAACAGCCATTACCTTGTGTGCTAACCAAAAAAGCAAAGTAAGAAATTGAAACAACCTATTGGCTCAAATATACAATTAATAGGTGATAAAAATATAGAATTGTATTCATAGCCAGAAATGTAAACACTCATTCAATTTAAGGACATTATCATAAACAGCACTGATGAAAAGTACTACAGAAATTTCAGATTACTTTGGGCTCTCATTTTTTTAAACCAGTGTCATTAAATTTTTCCTATAATTTTAAATCATAGCTTTAATGTTGTAAGTTTGTGTAGATAGATACATATATGGATTCCTTTGTTTATACATTTTTATTCCATTCATGGAAAATATACTTGTCTTTTGCTTCATATAGGTATCCTTCCTGAGATCCCGAGTATTGATGATCCTAGCCTTTTTTTAATAAAATATTTTATTGGTGTTTTGTGTGTTTCATACATCATTTCTCAGTCCAATTTAGACACACTCCCTTTTCCATGCCCCTAACCCCACCCCAGTTCATGCATTCTGCCATACATTTCTTGCATCTTTTTCTCAGTCTTTTTAAGGTTTTTCTCTGCAGAGGTTTATTGTTTGGACAGAAGTTAACTGTTTCAGTCATTTCTTTGATCCAGTCATTTTGTCATTGTTGTCACTTACCTCCCATTTGTATTGCTCCAAAATATACCTATATATACGTCATATATATATACCAAAATTATGACCTGTGAAAATAAACTGTGTGCTAATTCCAAAATATGTTTAGGAGTTCACATTTTTCCTTTTAATTTTATATTATTCTAATATATGAATACATACCCTCCATACATATACCACAATTACAAACTCTAGTCTTATCTGTCACTAATGTAATTTTTTGATGATGCATTTATCATCATTTGTGAAAGTGACAGTTTAAGTATTCAAATACCTTTGAAATGTGATGACCTTGCTAATCTCCAATTTGTTAGACTTATAAAAATTCCTTTGATCTTCAAAGAAGAAAGAAAACAAATGACCCACTCAAAAGATGGAACAAAGAGCTGAACAGAGACTTCACAAGTGAGGAATTAGAGATGGCTGAGAAACACCTTAAGAAGTGTTCAATTTAGGAAATGCAAATTAAAACCACTTTAAGATATCATCTCACTCCATTAGGATCAAGAAAACAAATGATACCAAGTGCTGGAGAGGTTGTGGGGAAAGGGGAACACTCATCTACTGCTGGTGGGAATGTAAACTGGTACAGCCACTATGGAAGGCAGTGTGGAGAACCCTTGGAAGACTGGGAATGAACTTGCCACCCGACCCATCCTTACCACTCCTGGGTACATACCCACAAGGCTCTTCTTACCACAGAGATACATGCACAGCCATGTTTATTGCAGCTCTCTTCATAATAGCAAGGAGTTGGAACCAACCCAAGTGCCCCTTAATTGAAGAGTGGATAGAGAATATGTTGTACATCTACAAAATGGAGTTCTATGCAATTGTAAAGAAAGATGACATCATGAATTTTGCAGGTATATGGATAGAGCTAGAAGATATCATGCTGTGTGAAGTAACACAGTCCCAGAAAAACAAATGACGAATGGCGTCCCTCATCTGTGGATGCTAGCACCAATTACCTAATTGTATGGCAATCTGAGCAATGTTAATGTGATCTGAAAACAACTGTGCTCTTATATCATAGAATCCCTTAAAAAATAAACAAATAAAATAAAAGCTTTTCAAATTGGTTTTCACTTTTTATTTTATATAGGTCTAGTATAGTCTATTATTAAATAGTCTACATAGTCCTTTTTACAAGCCATATAACCATTTCTCCAAATTCTCCAGTATCATTTTTTCTCTCACATTTACAGTACAAGCAGGCATCCTTGGGATTTAAAAGGCCAGATGTATGTGCTCTGTTCTACCATGTCATTGATTTGCCCCTATCTTATCATCCGACATGCTCACCCATGCAACTCCCTGATTTTCCATCCTAGTAATGTTCTTATGACTTGAATTTGTCAGGCATTATCTTACTGAGGGCTTTATATTTCTTTTATGGTTATGCTTTCCTACAGCATGGGCTCTCTGGATATCCATGGGACCTATTATCTACCTTCCTCACATGTCCATTCAGATGGTTTCTCAATCATTGCATAGAACACAACACAGTCCTCAAATTCTGAATCTCTAACCTCCACCATGCCTTATTCTTATTCTAAACTTACAGCACTGTGATGTACTGTTTGTTTGTGTGCATGTAGGTGGCATAATCCCATGGGGTGAGAGCCTAGAAGGAATCCTAGAAGGAAATGGAGAAATCCAGCAAATACAGGTTGTATTATTTCTCCGCTTCCTCGATTTATGGGCTGAGATGCTCCCCTTTAGTGTCCCTTCCCTCACATGATGGATTGAAATATTTGAAATAGCGACCCAACATAAAGATTTTCTCTCAAGTTATGTCAAGTTTTTTGACATAATTGATAAAACAGCACAGTGTTTTTGTGTATATTGATCTATTTTTCACTTCCCTTATTTTATTTTTTTATTTGACAGGATTAGGTTAATACAGGCTCTCCCTGGAGTCCCAGTGGTCCTGCAACTCCCTAGGTAGATCAGGCTGACCTCCATCTCATAGAGATCTGATTGATTGCTTCTGAATACTGAGTGCTGGGAACTAAGGTGTGCACCACCACACTGGGGCAACTTTTCCTTATTTTAAAACGTAAATTTTACAACATTTATACAAAATGACTAACAGACAAATGTAAAAATATATGTTAAATTAATTTTTATTTCTTAATTTACAGGGCCACTGATATAATGTTAAACTCTGTGAAAAAGCATTAAGTGATGTGATTGTTAATCATAACTATAACCATGATGAGACTTGGAATCAACTGGGAGATGTGTCTCTAAGCTTGTTTGTTGAGGATTGCCTTGACAAGGTAAATTTATGGAAAGGGGCTTCTCTCTGTGGGCAGCACCATTACCTGGGCCAAGACCCTGGTTTATGTAAAAAGAAAAGTGAACTGAGCACAAGCATTCGCCACTCTGCTTCTTGACTATGAATGCAATGTGACTAGCTGATTCTAGCTCTTGTTACCAGAACTCCCAGATATGAAGGACTGCACCCTGGAACTGCGAACCATAAGAAACTTATCCTTCAATAGGTTGCTTTAGTTGGGTAGTTCATCACAGCAACAATAGACATTTTAATAAAAATGTCAAGATTATATTTTGAGCCATATGTATGCTGAATAATATACAATGATATAAAGCGTGGGAGACAAAGAGTGCCTGAAGTGACAAGCTGAAGAGAAATGGCGCTTGGTCTGCAACCATGGCACTTGGTCTCTGGACAAAAGGCTCTGGCTGAAGAACACAGTGCGCATGCTTCAGTAACTTTTAAGATGATATATTATGTTACCTTTTCAACTTCATGAACATAGCATTTTACATAAAAATTGTATCTATGAACACAAAGCTTCTTACATAAGGAATTGTATCTATAGACACGAAGCTGCTGATTGGCTCAATACTGGTATAAATATTCTTGGTTTCTAAGCTATTGTGGTTAGTAGCGTTAGTAATTGCATGCAATTGTTAGTAGCATTAAGAATTGTAAAAGTTAAAAGGAAATGGTACCATTAAAAGAAACTACAAAGAATAAGTTAGATGAGTGATTCATTCCCAGTCTGCCTCTGATGATACATACTGCTGGACGGTACAATAAATTGTAACTTTTCCAATATATATTCCACTGGACAAAAATTAGTTACAGTTTTACTCAAAAAAAGTTCATGTGTCATGGTCTGCAGAGTGAATTCCAGGACAGCTGGAGTTACAGGGAGACCCTGTCTGGAAAAGATGAAAAAAAAATGTTCATGTGTTAACCTCTGCTACATCAGAGGCATAAAACAGCTGAACTTATGGCAAGTCAAGCCTTTCACTGCACAAGAAGGACACTCATTAATATTTTTGTCAATCTCTGGGTTACAAACAATTTTTCATATAAATGATGTCAGGGAATTTTATTTTTCACTGCTGTTAGCTTAGATCTTTCAACAGTAATAAGCAGTTTGCTAAATTTTAACTTTGTTTTGTAAGAACTGTGTTTTGTAAGAAACAGATTTCCAGCAAGGATGTGAATTCTTATATCTGAGAGGTGATAGAGGAACAGATAGAAAAGTGGTGAAGTGCTGGGCATGGTGGCGCACGCCTTTAATCCTAGCATTTGGGAGGCAGAGGCAGGCAGATCTTTGTGAGTTCAAGGCCAGCCTGGTCTACAGAGTGAGTTCCAGGACAGCTGGGGCTACAGGAAGACCCTGTCTTGAAAAGACCAAAAAAAAAAAAATGGTGAAGTGAGAGAGGGAAGGAAAGGAATGGGAAATCAGAGAGAGAACCCAGGATGAGTGAAAGTAGAATCTGCCTCACAGTTATCCCAAACCGAATCAAGAGCTTGGTGTTTATACATGCTGTCTCTTTTGTCATTTGTCAATGTTTGCTTCCTGGAAGGTCATCCTTTTTATGTTTAGTTGGCCTTTAATGCAAGCTGAATATGTTTTTCAGGCAAAAAAAAAGCCATTAAATAATAAAGACAGGTAAATTCCATTTGAGAATTCAGTTCTATACCTTGAGTCTTGAGGCGAATAAGTGAGGCGCTAATAATATTCTACTTTAAAAGGTTGCTGATTGAATACATAAGTGAATGGAATGCTTCCTTCAGTCATGAAAGTAGGGCAATTTGTTTAATAGGGCCCTATAAAAGAAAATAGGAAAGATCTATTGGAAGTGACATAATGATCTTAGAAACACATCGACTTTGAATTACTGTATTTACTAGGATCCCTAGTTTGTTCAGCTGTTTGTTTGTCTTTTCTGTGAACATATTCGGAAGTTTATTCATGTGTTTAATTTATTGAATATCTATATAATCATTCTCTACAATTACTTTCCTTTGCTTTCATTAAATTCAGTTTTATTGGAAGCTATTATGGTGCAATTAGTAATTTTAAAGGAGACTTATTGCCTCAGTTTTTCACATTTCTTGGCTTTCTTACATTGGTGCTTATGCATCTGAGGTTAGGTCATTGGATGGGTTTTTAATCACCCTTATTCTTTTAGTACAAGTATTTGCAACATTCAAGTGGGATTCATTTGTGACTGTGCTTTTAACTCTGTTGGATTGAAATGTGTCTCAGTAGTTAGATCCTAAGCCAACGTGCTTAGAGAACTGTGTTTCATCCAAGCACTACTCTTAAAGTAAAATATTATCTGCACAATTGATTCCAAATGATGGACAGGGTTTTTCTGAAAATATAGCAATATCAGATTAAGAGCCACCACTTCAATCTAGTACTTTTGGAAGAGTAAGGAAAATGGAAAGCATTGTGTTTAGTAAGATATTATTTACTGAGGCTGTGAATGAAAAGGGAATAAAGAATAGTGTCTCCATTAGTGTGACAGAGCTAGAAGAAGCAAAAATAAATGTGAGAATAATACAGGGAAGTGGGAGAGATAAGGCAGCTCTAACTAACAGTTAAATGAAAAGAGAAAGAAGTAAAGAAATGAAACCCAGCCACCTAAAATAATCCAAGTAATCATCAGGCTGAATCAAAGAAGCTTGTAATTGAGAAAGTCTATTCAAAAGAAAAAAAGACAAGACTCAAGCAGCAACTCAGTGGTTAGGAGAACTTGATGCTCCTGCACAGGACAAGTTTGGTTCCCTGTACCCATATTCAGTGACTTAACAACCAGGGAGAGAGAGAGAGAGAGAGAGAGAGAGAGAGAGAGAGAGAGAGAGAACAGAGCAAGAAAAATCATTTCAATTAAACTGATACTGTGTATTAAATAAGGGAAGTCAACATGTTAGAGGGAAAGAGCTGAGTGGAGATACAGAGTCAGTATCCAGTCTCTTTCCTGGGTACTAGTATTGGCCCTACTTCTGGGTGGTCCTTCTTGAACTAGACTGCAGACTGCTCAAGCCTCTGGGGAGTCTTTCATAAGGTCCAGTCATGATCTCTTGTCCTGTTTATACATGGTCCTTGGGGCCATCAAGGCACCTACAGCAGCCTCACTTCTGCCTTCTCCTGCAGGGAGTTGAGACTGTGACTTTGTGTTCTATTCCAGACTGTGGCTCAGATCAGATCTCTACCTTGCTGAGCATCTCATGATTGTCTCTCCTTGTGTAGAGATACTCTTTATGCCAGGTTTCACAGTACAGTTTGGTGATCCCTGTTGTGGGTACCCAGAATATACGGTTCACAGAAACACTTTTTCCACTAGGGCCACCAAGACAATGCTTCAGCAGGGCTGCTTTAGAATTCTAGTCTTAGCTTTGGATGTGTGAAGTACAAAGAGATCTTTCCTTAGTGCTTCACATTCTTCCACAGATCCTGCAGTCATGTGTAAATTCTCTCTCTCTCTCTCTCTCTCTCTCTCTCTCTCTCTCTCTCTCTCTCTCCTCTTCTTATTTTCTCTCTCCTCATTATCCCCCATAAAATGTCTTTTAATAATTACAATACAACTCATCTGACTCCCCCCAAAACACAGGCTTAATACATTCCAGTTGGATTTCTCCTAAATGGAGAATCCCAATCTTAATTGGGCCTAAAGCCCCAGAGATGGACTTTTCTGTTCTAATATGCAGTTCCCTGCTTTATTTTGGTAAATAACGTTTTCCCTGTTACCCACTCCTTATAACCATGGCATTTCAAGTATACCTAGTTTATTCCTCAGAAAGTCTATTAATCTAGGAATAGGTGTTGTTTGACATCTTCCTGAGTCTAAAGCTCTATTTTTAATTTTTAGGAGACTCTACACTTAATTCTATAGTACTAAGATTAATACATATTCCTATCAGCATTTTATAAAGGCTTATTTATCTTTACATTCTAGTTATTATTTGTTATTTTTTGTTTTCTTGGTAATAATTCTTCTGACAAAAGTGAGATGGACTCTCAATATAGTTTTGATTTATGTTTCTGTGATGGTTAAATATGTTGAATATTCTTTCCTGTACTTATTGAACATTGGTATTTCTTCATTTTAAAAGTGTCAATTTAAGACTTGTGTCCACATACTAATGGAATTATTTTGTCTTTTGATGTCAACTATTTTTGAGATTTTCATTGACTTTTTGTGTATTCTCTACACAAGTCGTCTTTCTACTCCCTTCCCCATCCACACTTTCCCATAGCTCCCACCCCCCCCACTGTATTTCATACATTCTGTCATTATGTTAAGTCCTATTGAGTCAAGTTAATATTCCCACATGTCCCTCAGTGAAGTTCATTCACTGGGGTCTAGTCAGCTTATCTAAAGTTACTCCCTAAAGAAGATCAGCTCTTCCTCATCCAGCAGTAATCAGCTGGCCAATAGTTCTTGAGCTAAGATTAGGGCCTCCTGTCCATTTCCAGAATTCTATGCTGGATTTTTGTTTGAGTTTTCATGGGTCACCATTGCTAGGTTCATATGAGTACGATACCAAAAGCCTAGAAAACTCTATTTCCATATGGTCATGAACTTCCTCCCCTAGTTCTTAATGTCTTTCTGCTCCAACTTCCTCAAAGGTCTCTAAATCTGGGGTGAATAAAGTTTAATATAAGAGTCCTGTCCAAGGACCCAGACTCTGCAGACTCTTGTTCTCTATGCTTTGATTATTTGTTATTATTTTGTGTTCATTGCTCTCTGTTGCATGAAGGAGCTTCATTGATGAGAGCGTAAAGATGCATACGTGTTCTTTCTACCCCTTGTTCCACTTTTTTCCCTGAGCCTTAGTGTAGAGGTTCTGTTGTAGATGTGGGGTTGGTTATTTCAGACACTTAATCTCTGTGTGTGACCAGTCGTGGAACTCTGTAACATTCTGACTATTGCAAAATAAGCTTCTTTGATAAATTGCATTTGTCTAGACATATGACAGCTTTGAGGTTTTCTCCAAGATCTAGGGCCTCTCTAGCCTTGAATTTATAGTACCATGCATGAGTTCCATCCCATTGAGTGGACTTTAAGTCCAATTAGGTAGCTGTTGATTAACCCCAAGATAAAACGGCCACTACTACCTCAATATATTTTGCTGTGTTGGTCATTTTAGTGGTTATTAGGCCTTAACACTGGGGTTGGATCATTGATTGATATTCTCCCTTAGCAGGTTGTGTAGGGTTCTCCAAAGCTAAAAGAGCTCACTTTTAGAGGAAGTTGCTTCCAGGTCAGTTCCAGCTCCATTGTCTGAAGCATGTCCCATCTTCAGCAATGGGGTCTCAGGTAAAGACTCAGGTAAAGATAGTGTATATGTAAATTTTCAGTAGGTTTTTGAACCAATATTTCCCTCTGATTTTTATACCAGCAAGGCATTATTTATCTCTATTTTCTCTTTCTCTTTTTAAACTTTGGTCTTCTCTCCCAAATTATACCCCCATTTTACCCTTGATGTTACCTGTTTCCTATGGTTCCCCCTCTCTTGAGCTCTGTCTTCTATTTTACCTCCGTATTTCCCTGTATAACCCTTCCTCTCCCCCCTTATTGAAATAACCACATTTTATACATTTTCCCTTGGTAACACTTGTCTGCTACTGTTCTTGTCTCTAAGGCTTCCTTTCCCTTTACATCCCTAGTTCTTTTCCATTTTTCTGGCTCGTGAAGTTACATCAGGATATATATATGCACATATAAGGATTTGGTCGTAGAATCCACAAATAAGGAAGAACATATGTTGTTTGTTTATGTGAGTCTTTGTTACTTCACTTAGTATAACAGTTTCTTGCTCTCAGATTTCATTATTTCATCTGACTAGGACCCCATTGTGTATATGCACATTTTCATTACCACTTATCATTTGAGGGGCACTTAGATTACTACTTTTTCTTAGCTACTATGAAAAGAGCAGTGACAAACATGGATATATATATATATATATATATATATGTATATATATACACACATATATATGTATATATATACATATATATATACATATATACACACACATATATATGTATATATACATATATATACATATATATATATATATATATATAATCTCCCTGTAATAGGATGAATTTGGGGGTATATACCAAG